>JBBPKF010000158.1:0-16662 GCA_038089175.1 Binderoboletus segoi | reverse complement strand
GCCTTGTTCGAATCTCACTGCCTTTCGGGGGCACTCGACGAACCTGGGAGTCTACCAGGAATGATGAATTACTTCTCCACAGATAGTGGAGACCTCAGCGAAGAATTGGAAACCGTGACCCTGAAGCTTAGCTTGCTCAGTGGTGAGGGCTTGCATCCAAATAGGCGTCCCGAATCTGACAATCCGTCGATTTTAGAGGGATTCGGCGATGAAACGAGGTGCCTTGGTAACCACGACGCGGCGGTTGCCTGGTACACTGAAGCATTGATCTTGGCTGGGTGCCCCCCGGGTGAGCACAGGTTTAACTCATTTCTATTGCGTGCCCTCAAGCCTTTCATGCTAGAGATCGTGAACGGAGCTCGAAAACCCCGGGTCGAAGACGCTACAACGTTGGACCCTGAGCAAGATAGTGAAATTTCAAGACGCTTGATGTCGCAACGTCGCTGCCCTCGGTGCATTGCTCATCTCCTTGAAAAACGAAGCGCAGAAGCAAGATTAACGCAATCGCCGGGGGCTGCCTTGACTGACGCGAATTGGGTAACATTTTTGTCGTGTCTCCGCTGGGACGAATCCTATTCATAACTGTATCAGGCCATCAAAACGGACTCGTCGCACGCGCGGGGGTACTACGGAAAATGTTTGATACACCATTCCATGAAGGAGTATGGGCACGCATACTCCACACTGAAGGAGATGTTTCCAGAGCCCAAGAGTTTTGACGATCCTGAGATTCAGAGTAACTATCTACCATGCTTGGCTGAACTTCGTGGTTGATTCCATTCTGCAGGGTTGTGCGACAACTACTTCGACACAATCAAACAGATTGATGAGACGATCAAAGTGATCTTTGATTGGTCTCCATTTGTACTTATCCACGTGAAAGATGGTCGGCTATGTAACCAGGCAGAGAGGGAACGCAGATTCAAGGAGGATCTGAGCTTTCACCAGCTAGTCGCATCAGTTTCCCTCGATATAGTGCCAGACACAAGCAAGATCAAAGAAGTGGTGGAACATTATTTCCGCTATGTCATGTTGTCTCACACGTGGGACGAGAAGGAGCCATCGTACGACGACCTCACTGGCAACTCAGCATACGGCATCCAGAACGAGAAGTTGCGCAAATTCTGCAAAACTGTTCGGGATGACTACGAAGGTTACTGGTGGTCATGGAGCGATACATGCTGTATCGATAAGAGTAACACAGACGTGTATCGAAAGTCTATCCGCTTCATGTACAAGTGGTACCACAATTCGGCACTCACCCTCGTCCTCCTCGCCCATCCATCCAGGTCGAATCCGTCACATTCTTCCAACCTCGAACATAATCGATGGATGTTCCGCGCATGGACACTACAAGAACTTCTCGCCCCCAAAGTCATTCGATTCTACGACCACGAATGGAGGCCATACCTCCAAGGTTCCAACTTCAACCACAAAACCCTGGTCATCGAAACAATGTTCAACGCGCAAGCCGTCAGTATCGTACCGGACGCGCTTATTCATTTTTCCCCCGAAAGGTTTCGCGCACGCCCAAAGCTTCAATTAGCTTCGACCCGCCAAGCCACCGTGGAAGTTGACATTGCGTATTCTTTGATCGGGATATTTAGCAGTGACATCCACGTCGAATACCACCGTGAAGCGGATGTCGCACTCGGACTCCTCCTACAGGAGATCGTGAATCGGGAAGGGGATGTAACTGTGCTCGACTGGGTTGGGAAGCCATCCAATTTCCACAGCTGTATCCCTGCCACCATCTCAGTGTACAGCCAAACCCCGTACACATTGCCAACCATTGCTGATGACGAACTGGATCGGCGAGTCGGAGTATTACGCGACACTCTGCAGGAACAGGAGGTCGTTCATTTTTACACCAAGCTCAATTCTCCGGATTTGCCACGTTTCGCAGACCGTCGTCTTACTCTTCCATGCATCACCTTTGCGCTGACCTGCACAAAGGATGACACTGCGGACAGCGCGAACAACCAGGGTGCCCCTACTTATGTTACCTCGGCAGCAGCTCTCGGGGAACTGAAGTTCGAAATTAAAGACACAGCCTTCCATGACTCGCGACCAGGAAGGGTCGTGTTGGTCTACCCGTGGATCCATGATCTCCTCGCTGTATTCCATCACCAGGAAGTAGACGAGTACACCAAAGCCTTCCGGCTCATCGTGTACCTGGAACACGGCTTCAAAGCCCTCCTGTTCGCGGAGCAGTCTTATCGGCGATACAGGCGAGTGGCCGCTGACGAGGAAATCGTCGTTCCTGCATGCGAATTGACCTCCTTGGAGGGAGTCAACACCGAGATATTGGAGATATAACACACGTAGTACCATAGTCCATAGTTCTTTTTTTTCCCGTTCTTCGAATTATTGGTGCTATCCTACGTAAGTGACGCTGAGAGTAACGCGTGATTCGAAGCATTTACAGCCCCGGTAAGATTGCTGGTCCTGAACGTGGGTTCGCATTGGTCCTATCGAGGATTAGTGACGGGCGAGCAAGTACGTGAACGAAAGTTGGATAAGAATCTCAATTTATTCAATCATGGATGGGCGTCAGCATTCAATGGGTGCTTTTTTTATTCCGTCGCGCTCTTTGCGTGACAGTGCCTACACATGTCACATACTATCCTCCAACGACTTCGGCAGTCAAAGGACTTCGTCATCCCCATAAAATATACAGCTCATTTTTTTCTACGCAATCAAACTGTATCTATTATCTGAGCCGAGTCCCTTCGAGCTCGGATGAACGAAAAGGGTGCAGAAATGAGAGAGATAGCTGATGGCTGACTGTCACGCTGAACCGTCACCTTGTGTCAGCTCCGCAGCGAGGCTCGAAAAAAACTAAAGCCCTGCCAAGAGCGTGCCGTGCCTGCAACATGTTCCAGAACGTTCACTCAGAAGCGTCTCTGGCATCCGCTGCCGCAGCGACACCGTTACTCAATTCTGCCGCCACAAGCCCGTACTCCCATCGTACCCAGCCATATACGACTTTCACGCAGCAACAACGGCACGATTGATACAGTACATACGATCATTTCCAGCAAGTTCAGCCCTATGATACCTACGACAATGCCTATCAGGTTACCTCGTCGTCTAATCTGGACCAACAGCCGCATGCAAATACCGGCATTCCCCCCTCGTCATTCTCTGTTAATGAAATTATGCCTGGTGTGCTTTGCGGGTGCCGGGCGGTGTTTGGTTTCGGCTGGCCGTGATGGTCTGTGAGAAAAGTGTGACCAAATGCGACTGACGAAGTCGTTGGAGTGCCGAGGATGGTACACTTGGTATCTCCCGAAGTCTCTCAAGCTGAAGCACTTCGGCCGGGCTACCATCAACTATACAGTAGCCCAAGGACTTCCAAAATGAGCCGCACTCAACAAGGCTTGTATGCAGCCAATCTCCACCAGAATCTTGGGTATCCTCTTCGCCTTCCAAACGGAGGCAACAAAGCAGACGCTGCGGGCGTTCGAATTGGGGATGTTGGGTATGTCGACCAGTATGGTGAATTCAGAGTCCACTGCGACATACGTCGCCTCGGAAAAGATTTCCAACAACTTGAGAAACTTGGGCGTTCCTACCCTTGTGCTGTTCAAAAAAGATCCTTCGTCACCGGCGTCCGGCAGCAAATAAACAATTCAAGGTAGTTATATGGCCGCGTAGCTGCCTCGAATTTTAATTCTCTTGTTTTCAGTCAGATTTATGAATTTGCCGCGTTCTCCAAGGATGGTGCCATCCTTGTCCTCCCATCGGGTGCGAAGCTTCTTGAGCTTCAAGATCGAGGGAGGTTGGACGAGGTCCGCGACGTTGCTGTGAAGAAGGCAGTTGAGTGGTGTAAAGGCGCTCGCGAGGACTCCCTCTACTTGATTACAGGTGTCTATCAGACTCGTTTATGGGTCCTGGCAGCTTTCAATCGTGGTTGCTCTGATGGCGTAATTCATATAAAGGAGTCCAGTGATGCAGCGCCTCATGGTACAGTTGGGGCAAAGTACCAATGTGACTGTGAATTCGACATTGATTTCCAATCGTGCCTCAAGAAGAGCGATTACGAGAACCAAACGGTCTTCATCAAAGGTTTCAAGATGACGCCGAGACCTGCTGCAATCAAGATAGAGCACGTAGAAGGATGGCAAAGCGATTTGATCTTATTCATTGCATCGCTTCTCGTCTATTTGGCATGGCTTCTTGGGTTGTCTTCGAGGTGGCGACTGCCTTTCGTGCGTAAGTCTTATCTTGCTATTTGCCGTCTAGCGATGCCAAACGCGCTGTAGGCATTGGTATCGAATACCATCCCCGCCTATCCCAAGTTGGTATGCTTGATGCACCACATTTGCAAAGACTTATCTGTTACATAGCCCATGCATTACTTGGACCATATAAACAAATACCTATTGGAAAAGGTTTGTATGACGAACTGACGATAGCATACCATATTAATTTTTTGGCAGAGTCCTGAATCTGAGGTAGCCGTTACTCACGATGATGTATGGATAAATATGTTGGAAAAGGCATGTTCCTTTTGCACACTGCACGTCCACATATTGAGCATTTGTCTAGTCGCCCTCGCACGTGATGGAAGAAAGCGAGATTCATGAATACTTAGCAAGGGAGTATGATATATGTCAGCTCGACAGTAGCAAGTATTTCGCTGCCGTATGAGCGGTTATTGTTTATTTTCTTCCTAGAGGCTGTTTGTCTGCAAAGGCGGAGGTAGGTTTATTTTGGCTAGTCCTCGACTTGCTGACTCTGCTCCTTTGCTAGTGTGGGCTGCCGCGATGTGCATCAAAAATCAGAGTCGTCTCAATTAATATCTATGACAGAGAACACCCAAATTGTCATTACCCGTATGAGCTTTTTGTTGTTGCGCTAAGGATGACGTGACTGCTTCCCTGCAGATATGCGTGCCGAGAGTGTCGCCGATGGCCTTGGGCGTATTCCTGTAGGATTCTTTATCCGAATTGACGCCGGTGGGAGCACATCCAGAACTAAAAATGTGTCTACACTCGTTTATGATCATGTTATCCAGTGGGACGACCCGATTTATCTGTGAGGCACTCAGGCTGTTCTGTGCATACATCTGTGTTAATTGCTCGCCCAAGGCCGTCTAATCCGAACATCGTTGTCCAACTGGTCGTTTGTGCGTCTTTCGAGTTCAGTCCAATGCTAGGAGGAGAGCCCCTCGGTACATTGCAAGTATCCGTAGGTGATTTGCTCCAGCGTACCGATCGTAAGGACCAGCATTCTTTTGTGGTTGCGTCACTAGGTCTCAACCATCTTAGCATTCATATCTTCCGAGATGAAGGAGGCGGCTTCACCCTCTTTATCTCTCCTTATTTCTGTGCAACGATGGCATCGCAACCCTTCAATGTCCAATTGGGTCAATGGCAGTGTAAGCGAAATGTAGTGCAGTACCCTCTTTGTTTCTCAACCACCCTTTTAGGTGGACCAGGAAGAATGTCCTGTGCCCGCAGAAGTTATAGATGCAACGGAAAGGGGGCGGGAAGCTCTGCTTCACTACCACAAAAATTACAAGCAAGATGATCTCCAATCTTCTGTGGAGCATTTCAAACGTGCTCTAGACAGCTGTCGCGTCGAGAATGTCTGTCGTGCTGCTGCCCTTTTCAACCTTGCAAAAGCGGAATTTCTCACCCATCAGTCGTACGGTACACTCGACGATTTCAAGAACGCTGTCTCTCATTATCGGGAAGCACTCGAATTGCGCCATCGCGACCACCCGGATCGGCCCATGACATTGTTACACCTTTCCCAAGCTTTCTTGCACCACTACAACACGACGGGGAATGAGACATCCGACGAAGACGAGCTATCCAAACACGTTGATGAACTCAGGGGTCTTTGTAGTGAGGGTAGCCATGAACGTCGCGCCGCGGGCCTCATCCTTCAGACATACAAACGCCTCAGACTCATGAACTCCGATGACTTGGACCAGCTAAACAAGTTAATCCCGGAATTGGACCATGCCGCTCACGAGCGTCCAGAAACCTACTTCGACCGACCCGTCCGATTTAGCAACATCGGCCTCGCGTTGCTGAGACGTTTCCAGCTAGACCAGAACGCAGCCGACCTCGACAGAGCAGTCGAGTGGTTGGATAAGGCCGAACAGATGACTCCGGAAAACCACCCGGAGAGACCCAGCTACGTCAATGACCTAGGGGATGCTCTCCTGCTTCGTTTTCAACACCAACTCGCAGTGCCCATAACCAAGCCATTGTAGGCATGGCCCGCTCCGAGCTCTCACTCTAATAAATGAGATTGAATGATCATCACCTATTTGGCCTGTTTCTCGTGCATCTGGGACGTCCATGACATGTTGGTCAGGAAAGTAAAGGATCCGCGTGGATTAGATCACCTTGTTGTAACTAGTACTCCATCAGGAGTAGTGTAATCTTAGAAAGCCTCTTCACTACGCAGATTTGTAGTCAGACATGTCACCTCGATGATTGCGATCGTCCTCTGTGGGATTCGGCCTTTGCGAGATCCATGGCATACTCCAGGTTCAATAGGCAGCGCTACAGCTGCTTTAGACTCCGTAATGGTTTTCCTCCATAAATGAAAAGGGGGCATCTGCTCCACTATCATACTCTTTACCACCTCCATGTTCTTACTCCTTATCCTGAATGATGAAAAGCGAGTTCTTATAGGCATCATTACGTTGACTGTGATTGCAAGGCATGCGTACATCGTTGGTCATACTCCTGCCAGTGAAACGGCTGATATGATCAGGTACGATGGTCTTTCGGGTGGGTGGACAAGCATAGATACTTGGCGACTGGCGCCACCTTGCGACGACTTGAAGCTAGTGGAGTATTAAACTCCATTCATACTAGTCCTTGATCAAAAGCGCGACAGTGTGACCCCTATCAGACCACGAGGAACAGTACTTACCAGAAGTACACAAGTGCCTCTGGTGCACATGCGCAGTGCTGCCAACATGGTGTAGAAGGTCGACCGATGTATTCCGTGTATCTGAATCCAGTTGCGGAGGGGCCAGACTCAGGGCGAGTCGATGCAGTTGGTTGACCATGGAAACTGGCCCGTCTGATGGAAGACGAGAAGGTATGAGTACTTGACAACATTACCTTGCTGCAGCATGACGTGATCACCAGCATGGTGCTCGCACAACCCTTCCGGTAATTCTGATTGAAATGAATGAATAAACAAGTCCATCTAGGTACGCGCTGTACCCGGTACTGCTGCGGATTGCAGCACGTCCAACGAGGGTGGTCGAGCAATGGGCTGTAGTAATCCCAGCTCCCGGGGAGGCCCTTGTCGAAGGCCAAAGATCTAATGATGCCCTGGCCCATCCTTTTTTTTTTGGCGTTCCAGGTTGATGCTTTGTTCAAACTGTTTGCTGGAATCCTCAGATCCCATCTTTTGTTGATGTGAGCGAGGACTGTGGCTGGTTTCCGGAAATATTTGGCCACAGAATTTGTGTACGGTCTGAGTAGGCGCTCCGACCTTGATTCGTCCGCGTACGGCTCGATTGGAACTGAGGCGACATCGACCGTCTCGATTTTTTTGACGAGTTCCTCTTCGGATGCAGGCCACGACATCCTGGCCCTAGCTACAGAACGGAACGTGGGGAAATGATGAGCCAGACCTCCGTCGTTGTGGTGGACATGAGACACACGTCTGCCATAGTCAGTACGTATGTGAGCGGGATTCATTGATCGCGTTCGAGAAAAAGGTGGCAGGGCTTGTCCCACACCCGCCAGGGGATTTGGGAGAGACGGGCCCGCAGTGTGCCAGTCGGACATAGTACGTGATGCAGAGCGAAGGGCCAAAATTGTCTCACGCCAGTGGTGGCAAAGAGTGTGGTTTCATCTTCGGAGTCAGCTCGACCGTCAGCTTGAACACTTCGCTATAGCCTAGTACGCCGCGACGATGAAAGCCGGATGACTTGGGAATAGCTGGTACTGCCACCCAACGCACCTGAAGGATATATGGTTACCGTGTTCGACTCGAGGCGACTTTCCCGAGGCCTCCTAGCGGTATGCGCAATTCAGGAACACGAGAACCTCAGCTTCGACTGGCAATGGCCGCAATCCCCCGGTCGAAACGTGTGACCACAGGACTCACTCCGACTCCGACGCTGTCTGCGGCGGATCAACTTTGTTCCTGTCATCACGTCGAATTCGTACCGTGGTGCAACAACCTTGCGTGGCATCGCGTGAAGACCGAGGATGTAGGCCCTACTATAGGTGATCATGAGAATACGATTCGCTGCAATCCGAGACATGAGCGGTAACTGCTGAGGCACATCACGGCTGAGACTACCCTAGGACCATCTGTCATTGTCGTGATCGACCTGAAAGCCTTTTCATCCCGCCACGGCCCCGCGGAAGCCCGCTCAGTGCTAGGCCGCATGATCGACATCAGCTTTGCCAGGGATGGCATCAATGATGGTTTTGAACGAGGTATGATGAAAAAACGATAACATTGACGTTTTTAAGCTATGTAGCAGCAGTCCGATTACGCGAATAATCTAACTGATTCTATCATATTGTTCCAGGGCTCGGTCTCCTTGACTAATAAGAATGAGTGGTATATATCGAAACAAAGCTTCAGCAACATTAACCCTCGGAGAAACAACAACGGGATAGAAACCGTGGAAACCATAAGACGTCACGGGAAATGCGGGTCGAACGAGTGCAACCAGAGACGAGCATTTACCGCACGATTAAAGGCGTCGGAACGCATTTGATCAGCAGGTGCCATCATCGATACGTCGCCGGCGCCGACTTCTATGTCGGCCGCTCCTCTCTCACATGCGATGGTCATACTATCGCCTCTCCTTTGCTCTCGAATCTGATGTCGCTCAGGGACCGGCTCTGACGGTTTTCGCGCCTGCCTACCGGACTCGTCGGGTATGTCGGCGGGCGTTGATTGCTGTCGATCATGCTCTCAGTCAGCTTGCTCACGTGAACTTGTAGTGTACGCCTTCGCTCTGCGCTCGCAGAGTTCTCCGTGGACGTGTATCCGAGCGGTATACTCGTCGACTGTTGTCCAGCCCGCTTGGCAAGCCCGACGCGGATGATGACCATGTAGAACGTGATAGAGATGATCGGTGCGACCTGCCAGCCAAGTAGTCACGTTTCAGTGGGAACTCTTCTCGTTTGCACGAGGCAAAAGGGACGACGGCTGACCAAGTCCAGAATCACGTATTGGCCGTTGGTTTGGAGGACGTAGCAGACCAATCCCACGAACACGGTGAGGGAGTAGATCATGCCAGCGTCGACGATGACGCGCAGAATCGGACGCAATTGGGACTTTCGGTGACCGTGCAGCATCCTGACCCTGTGGTTTACGTACCAAATGCGTCCGGCCAACAGAACTGGGCCACGGAAGGACAAGCTCAGAAACTAACTTCGACGTCCACCAAGGCGAACCTACCCGTCGTGAACAGGTTGCAGCTCAATGCCATGGCCCAAAAGGCTGTAATCCATTGCGCGAGTCTCCCGCCAAAGATCACGTTCTGGGCCGCTCTCGACGCCATATATGGACTGGCAATGCCAGTCACTTTGGACGGGTCATCAGCGGTTCTGATCCCTTCTGACGTTGGGCCCCACGCACCAGCGAGCGCACACCAAAGGAGGACAGGTAAAATCATGACAAGCTTATTTTTCCATACGGCATAACAGCGGTAGATCTGCAACGTGATCGGCGAATGACGCGTGTTTCAGCGAGAACGAAACTTACGACAACGCCATCCCCTATCAGCGTCTGCACAGCGTACACGAAGCTCTTGGCCACGAACGTCCAGTGCGACGGGTTCGCGAAGTACTTGACGGGTCCTCCTTGGTAGGTATCTCTGTATAATATCAAGCCCTCCATGATTCTGATGATGTGAATCACGAGGTGCTGTATAGCCCCGATGGGTCAATCCCTGCCCGATGCATAGAACGAAAGGAAACGCGCACCGCCGTACTGAACAGAAGCAACGCACATGCTACCGTCAACATTCGGCGGTTCACTTGTTGAGTGCACCGTTGGGAGAACAGCGCCCACATCGTTCCTCCGAACATCAGGAGCGAGAAACCTTGCGCCAGAAAGGTTCAGCGTGCTATACCAGCGAATCGTCTTTGGCAGGTTTTACCATACAAGAGTGCTTCCAGCAGCACTGACAGGAGCTCTGCCTTGTCCAGAGGTATGCCGCCATTTGCCATATCGGAGGACGTCCACTGACAAGCAACCCAGGCAAAAGGTGAGCCAAAGGAATCACAGGTGGGAGTGAAGGAGCGGGAAGGAAAACGAGGGAGCGCGATAACCCCCTCGAGAATCGGTTCTCTCCACTTTTGTATCCCTTGAGACCCATGGGACAGTGGTCGTATCCCATCTGGGAACCGCGGCCGATTGATGACGGAAGCGCAGCATTTAGTTCATATCAATTAGTGTAGCCCTCCATCTGATCCATGCTAGTTGAAGGCCCGGGGCATTGGTCAACCTTGCGCCGCCATCCGCGTTTCAACTCGCCTGACGTGAATTCGTCGTGTACAGCTTGCGTTGTCTGCATCGCCATTTAATGGAGCTAGATGGTTAAATGTATCATGATGCTATTCCGACTGCTGAGCGAGCCGGCAGAATTGTACGCGAGCCCCGATTAGTTAACGTTCGTGGGTAGCTATCTAAAGATCATCCGCACACTACCTTGACCTCAGTTCCTCCCTACGAATAATCACGATTAAAAGCTTCCCTCATGGATGATATCGGGTCAGAGAGGGTGCATTCTTTGCTCTCGAATAATTGTTCAATAGAGGCATTGTCCGCGGGGATTGACGTGAATGTCTGGATTCTAGAGTGATGTGTGAAAGAACGTGAGAGCGTCATTGGCGGCCATGCCGTCACCATAGGGAAAGTTGCCGCGAATGGAAAGAGATGCTATCCATTGGGCCACCTAGGCGACATGTCGCACTCGGTGTCACCCACTCAAACAAACATAGAATGCATCTCGTGGAGGCTCAGTTCGCTACCACGTTGGAGTCTGACAGTCGTCAAAAAGGAGGACTCCTGCGCGGCTGCCGATATAGTGATCGTTGCCTAAAGATGTTAGTCCGACATATCGCAAGAGCCAAGCAGACAGTGCACGGCTGGCGTGGGATGACGGTGCCCGTCGGTGTATCCAACCCCATCCTGTCCTCTATGCTGACCTCAACACGAAAGTCGAAGAAACATTTCCATCTCAAGTTGGCTTTATGGGGATACCATCTACGTTGACCCCATGTGTGGGTTGGAGTAATCTAGACGAAGAGGGATACCCACAGCGCCCCTTCACAGCCCCATCAAACTGACCGTCTTTTGCGGCGGCCTCGTGTGTGTGAGAGCTGCGGAGGTCATGCCAAAAGCCGCCCTCCGGGTGAAGTACCCACGGTGATTGGTTCGTGTTCGATTCACCATTGTTCGTCTGGCTGGAGTACGTCGTCTAACTGCGCTGCTCGGACGCTGACCCCCTTCTCAAAGTCGTCGATCTGCGTGTCGCGCTCTCGGCTGCAGGATTGGAGAGAGGACGACGCACAGTGAGGACATTGAGCGGTGGGCTGAGCGATGAACATGGCAGTGGAGACGAACATGCACGGAGGCGATTCAGCGAGACATACCCCACACCGACGACTGATATTAGTGAGGCCCCTGTCCAACTCTGAGACTCACCTGTAGAATTAATCTCAAGGTAATCGTTTCACGACGTTCACATGTTACGCTGTGAACACGTCCCTCATAGGCCTGCTCGATCATTGACTCGGTGCAGTGGCGCGTTTCGTGATGATCACGCCTCGGATCGTTACTGACAGAAACCGGTTCAGTCGTCTGTGAGGTGTCCGAGTTTGTCATTAGATTGTCCTTTTTATGTTTGGAATCGGCGGCAGCACGTATGCTTGGGTTACACGGTCTGTTGCTGGCAAGTAACATGTTATTATTGAATTTTCCTGCAATGCCACGCGGATGCACTCCAGATCGATGTTTGTGTTGAGTCCGATTAGAATTCAACGCATGCCCCGGATCGCGAGAGGGCCTTTGGGATTGATCTCGCGCAAAAATACTTGGAGGGTTGACTTCTTAGACAGTTTGAACCTGAGAACATCCAAAGGTTGATTTGTTTACTGGCTGTGGCGGTGACTGGGAGGCCCTGGGTCTGTGCGCAGAATACCAGCACCTCTCCACTGCGGCGTCAATATAGAATCTGGCAGGCCCTTGCCATGCGAGCGAGTCTGGATCCGAGTTCTGCGCACAGACCCCCTTTTCTCCATTGAAAATCTCGTCACCCGCACCGCATCCACCCACCCAACACCCCACTTTCTCTTCTTTGCGCCCAACCATGGCTGAACTGTCCACAGAAACTACCACCAATGCACCCCGTCGATCGAGTCGGATTTCAGCGCAAGCACGGCCTGAGCTCCCCGCAAAGAAACCGCGAAAGGGTGCGTCTGCTGCCACCAAGTCGGCCAAAGCGGGGGCCGGTCGAAAACGGGCCTTAAAAGAGGGTCAAGAAGGGGAACAGGACGGCGATGCCGAGCGAGAGCAAGATGCGAAAAAGGTCTGTTGCCTGTCAATTGTGTCCGTCGAGTCAAGGTGCTGATGCCCGGTGCCCTGCCGTCACCCTTTCCTCCCGGATTTCATCCGTTCTTTTTCGTCAAAAATCACTTGGTTTTTCAATTATACAATGCTTGGATGGGATAGGCAAGGCTGCCTTCTATGGAAGAGGCGCACGTCGACGCCGATGCGCAGTCTGAAGTGGTCCCAGGGATGGCAGAGTCGCCATCGGATGCACCAAAGAACATCGATGTTGGAGATATCCTCCCGTCACTCGTTCTCAAAAACGAAAAGGGTGAAGACATCGACACGGCTTCGCTCGTGGTCGAGCAAGGGGTGGTTCTCTTCCTAGTTCCAAGAGCTGATACCCGTGAGTATCTGGTTCTTCGGTCTTCAACATGCATGGGACGCCGTTTTGTCGTGCTCTGGGCGATGCGATCTGTTTGATAAACTGACGGGACGATACCTAAACACGTAGCCGGTTGTACCACACAGGCATGCGGCTTCAGAGACATCTGGCAGGAGTTCGGAGCACTAAACTATGGGGTTTACTGCCTCAGCGCCGACTCTCCTGCCGCTCAGATAAAGTGGCAGACAAAGGTGAGCAGATCCACATGTATGGTTGGGGTCATTGATTTGTTCTGACTCGCTCGTGATACGAAGAAACAGTTGCCTTATCAGCTGCTATCGGATCCCCAGAGGACGCTGATTAGCGCCCTCGGTGCTGCGGATGGGAACAAGACCAAGCGCAGTCACTTCATATTCGAGAAGGGGGGGAAGCTACTTGATAAGAAGCTCCCTGTCAAGCCTGGAGACAGGTATGCGTTGACCCATCCTCACCTCCACATATGCTTACTGAACCCGACAATGTAGTCCGCGATTAGCATTCGAGTTCATTGAGGGAGTCGGTAACTAAGCCACCGGAGGTTGCCAACAGGGAAGTTGTTGGCGGTCGTATATTAGTGTATATACCGCGTGCTCTATTTTGTACCAAGGCTTCATGTTCTCATAAGACTGTCGTGTCTCTATTTGTCCCAAGGTATCTGTCTCCCTCGAAGTGACGAGTTCCGTACCATGACTTCAAGCTCAGGCTTTGAACCCAGCCGCTTGTACGGGTAGGATTCAGAGTTTGCAGGAATACCACCTGACGAAGTTCCGGCCAGAATCTTATCTATGCTTCAGGACCAGTTGAACTTTATTCCACTTTCGAATGAGCATCGTTCAGCGAAGCTAGTAGCAACGGCGTCCCTTGATGAAACCTTGCGCCCAATCTCCAGCGCTGCGGCTCAGCGAACCTCCCGACTCACGTTCCGTCCTCAAAGCCATTCTCGATACAAAGTCTGCAGTCTGCTGGTGTTGATGCCATCGGAATTGTGGGTTGCTGATTCAGGATTCTTTCTATTCTGTAGCCTTGCTCGTCTCTCGGCGCTAGAATCCTAGCCGTTGTCTATGCCACGCTCATTTTCTTACATGAGGTTGTTCCGACGGTTCGGCGTAACCGCCGGGATGCCACGCCATTGCATGTAAGACGGAAGTGGAAGTCCTCAGGGTGCTATCTCACCAGAGGTTAGTTTTGGCTGTGTACATATCTCGCAGAAGATGACGCCCAGAGCGGGCTAAACGGGGCCATCGAACAGCTACTCTCCCTTGCCGTCTTACCCATGTGATCTGAGTGTCTCTTTCTCGTATCTCATCTCTTCCGTTGGTGAATCCCACTGTACTCCTCTCTCTTGCTTTCCTATAATCATGGACGGGGTCGATTCGGTTTGTTCTACACAGAATTCTAGCTCGGGGATGCAGTTACCATACGGTACTCGAAAGCGAAGGAGATCACATGCGCTGGGTCTGGCCACCGAATCGTCGGCTGGGGACGAAACGGAATGCATCTTGATTACCCGTAAGTTTTGTGCCTGCGGAGCTCGGACGCTGGGGCTGATATCTGGGACAGATATTCGTGTCACGAACGTCGTTGCCAGACTGAGGCGTATCCCCGTTGGTTTCTGCGTTGCGGTAACCAGCCGAGACGTGTTCAAGCAAACTGCGAGCAAGCCAGCGTCGGTTTGCGAGGACGCGGTCGAGTGGGACGATGAGATGGTTCTGTGAGCCTCGGGCTGCCCATGCTCTTGTTGTTTGCTTGATGATTCCCCAAGGCTTTCCGGTCTGTCGTCGATAATATCCCTCACGATATTTGCCTCCTTCGGTTTAGGGCCAGTGCTGGGAGATGGAGAGATACTTTGCAAAGCCGAGGCCACTCTTGGAGAGCTGCTTGACCGTGACGGACTGCTCGAATGTGGGTACCATCAATTCCCTTTCCTACGTGTACCTCATCATCGATCACGCAGCCATCACACTTATGGAAACGAGCGAGCGGAATGTTTTCTGTTTAAGTTCGTTTTTTGAAATCGGGATCGAACGGCTAGCTCACCGTCCGGACGAATTCGCAACTACCCGAAATGTGAGCGGGTTCAATCAGCTCAGCGTTCGTCACATGTTTATACAGGTCTTACTAGCCTGCTCCACAGTCAGAGGTGGTGTGCCGGATAATCAGGTTGACGGATAAAGGGCACTGTGGACTTAATCGTTATCGCCAAGCTGAGGAGGAACGTAATCTAGAAGAATCCATCGACCATTTTGAGCGCGCCTGGGGTTTGTGTCCACCAGGTCATCCCCATCGTGACACGGTCTTGTTCAACCTAGCCACGGCCAAATTGATGCGCTGTCGAGTAAACGACGTGTCCTCCGATCTCGACATGTCAATCGATTTATACCGGGACGTGCTTTGTCTCCGCCCCCGCGATCACCCCGATCACCCGATCACTTTGCTCAACCTTGGGATAGCCCTTCAAGCTCGCTTTCAAAGACAAAGTGCTGAAGCGGACGAGGCAGAGGGCAGAGATATCCTCTCTCAGGTGCTGGATATGGCACGGACGGACAGCTATGCATACCACGCAGCATTCCTTGCGCTCAACAGTACTGCGAGTCCTGCGTTGATCCAGTCGACGGGGGATCGTCGACGTATGGAGGACGATCCCGTAGAAGAAGATGACGATGACGACGAGATCCAAAGGTTGGATGCAGCCTTGCAATGGATCTTCGTTCCGGACCCCAACAGTCTCGAGTTTTTCGACCATCTCGGCGTCCTCTTCTGCATTCGGATCGATCGCCTCGACGAACTCGCAGGACTCGAGAAACAAATTTCGGTGCTCGAGGTCGTGGTGAAGTTCACCTCCGACGACCATCCTGACAAACCTTCGTGGCTAGATCATCTCGGCGTCTCGCTGTTGGCGCGCTACGAGCGCAACGGGGACGTCGCTGATCTGGACCAGTCGGTATCAGTCAAAGAGAACGCGGTGCGGCTCGTGCGGGACGGCGATGTAGACAAAATTCGATGGCTAAACTGCCTCGACAAATCGCTGTTGACGCGCTATGAACGCATCGGAGACGTCGTCGACCTGGACAAGTCGATATCGGCGGGGGAGGAAGTGGTGACGCTCACACCGGACGGTGATCCGGACAAGCCTGGATGGCTGAGCAATCTTGGCCATTCATTGTTGTCTCGCTACGAGCGTCTCAAAAACGTCGCCGACCTGGGGAAGTCGATATCGACGTATGAGGAAGCGTTGCGACTCACTCCCGATGGTGATGCGAATAGGCCTGAACGGCTGAACAGCCTGGGCAGGTCACTGCTAGCGCGATACGAATGTTTCACAGACGTCGCGGACCTGGAGAACTCGATATTGATGAACGAGGAGGCGGCACGGCTCATTGGTGAAGAGCATCCGGACAAACCCCTCCACCTCGTCGACCTAGCCAACTCCCTGTCCGCTCGCTACGAGCGCTCCGCGGACATGGCGGATCTGGAGAAGTCGATATCGGTGAGAGAGGAAGTCGTGCAGCTCACCCCTGATGGCGATTCAAACAAACCCACGCGGTTAACCAACCTCGCCGAGGCGCTGCTGTCCCGTTATAGGCGCTTGTGGAATGTCGTCGACCTAGAGAGGTCGCTATTGATGCGCGACACGGCGGTGCGGCTCACGCCCGATGGTCATCCGGACAAGCCGATACAGCTAAACAGCCTTGGGAACGCATTGTTGACGGGCTTCGAGCGCTTCGGGGATG
>JBBPKF010000157.1:0-16670 GCA_038089175.1 Binderoboletus segoi | reverse complement strand
CTTTCTTCTTGGGAAGATGAAAAGCTCGGCTGTGCTGGGGAGGAAGGTTCCGATAAGGGGGTGGGCGAGGCCGACCGTGAATCAGGCAACGGAATCGACGCGGCTAACTGTAAAATTGAGCTGTGTGGATAGCTTCGGTCCGTCGGTCCTGGTCCAAGGATTGGGTTTGTGCTCATACTAAAGCTGTCAGATCGAGGCGTGTCGCCGCCCTGGTCCACGTTTCGCGGGATAGCACTTTGGTTAATGTCACCCTCGTCTCCAATGGCAACGTCTTCGGATGCATGCATCTGTTTACTGACATTAGGAGACTGGGGGGTTCCGTCCAGGTTAGGCTTCCCGGAGAGTAACCCGTTTTCTTGTGTACAGTCCAATTCACTGACTGGCCCTCCGACAACATTATTGTTGACTGTGTTGTAAAATTCCGGTTCTGCATCAATCAACTCTGGTATCCCGCCTAACACAGAGTGAATCATCCCTTCTTCATCTTGTTCGGCAAGTAAGTAGATTGACGGTTTGCGGTGCAAGATAAGCTGCCAATTGGAGTTAGGATGACTCCCAAAAATAGCTGAAGGAGAATGCGAAAGAAGTTGAAAGTACTCACAGCAGCGGTGAGCCATACCACAGCGATTGGTTCCCGTGATAACAAAAAGTCCCAAACGTGTCGTATAAGAGGAAGAGTCGGGACATCGTGCGAGAAAAGTGTCAAGAGATGAGATAATGCATGGTATGGAAGGGGCGAAATGCTAGACATGAGGTGCATACCGTCACCAGGTTAACCCAGCATAATCTCGAGGACACACACCTTTCTAGGAGCTTCGCGTATGCAGGATCTGCAAGTCTCAGCAAGTTCCTAAGTACTCTGGAAGGAAATAGTTATACATCAGGCTATAGACACCACCTCTTCAACCTTACCGCAATAAGCCGAGTATTGGTTCAAGTCCAACCCCCATGGCGTCCCTCACGCGATGAAGCGCCATCTTCTCTGCACATGGGAGGTGAAGAGGCCGCGGCAGGGTGAGAAATAGAACGGTCATGATGTCGTGGAACCCCTGGAAATAGTGAAGCGAACGACGTTTGCGGAACAGCGCCACGATGAGTCCGTGCAAGTCGTTCTGGAGTGCATCCCGAGGGGGCGTAGCGCCGGACTCTAATACCGAAGATGTGATTCAACGTATGCATGAATGAAGACAGCCTCGTTCCATACCTCCAAGGTATAACACGAAGCTGCGATCTGTGTCCAGCTTGATTTGGCGTTCGTCTGCGTGGGGGTCTTCCGGTGATTGGTCTGTCCCTCCTGCCGTCGGATTTTCATATTCATTCGTACTGCCCACCTCTGAGTATGGAGGCGGATCGGAGAGTGGTTGTGCACCAAGGAGAGCAGGCCTGGAG
Organism: Binderoboletus segoi; assembly: GCA_038089175.1. Classification (NCBI taxonomy): domain Eukaryota; kingdom Fungi; phylum Basidiomycota; class Agaricomycetes; order Boletales; family Boletaceae; genus Binderoboletus; species Binderoboletus segoi. The sequence goes on along the minus strand of JBBPKF010000157.1, from coordinate 15,281 downwards.
TCACTCGGTCAACCCGGGGTGGAGCGAGGAAGGCTTGGCGCAATGCACCGACCATATTCTGGCTCTGTCTTCTCCAAAGCCTCCCGGTTGGAGGCTACGCTCTCTGAGCAAAATCCAGGTTTGCTCGTCGTCACTCGTCAGGTTCATGAGGGGCTCAATGCATCAAGGTTGTCTACCACCGTCTAGGCTGAGCTCACCCACCGGACTGCCTGCCTATATTACGTCAGCAACCTTCGACAGATTCGGAATGAAGTGGATTCCGCCTTGAGGCCGCATGCTGGCCAATCGCCGATGCATAGGAAGACACAACTTCAAGGTCTTCCCAGCAGTGCGGTAACTCGGGACGCATGCAGACCCGACTGACACGCGAACCTACATTCCGACGCGAAAACTATTTTTACACTTGCAACTCGACTGCCGCCTCTCGGTACTGTACCGTATGGCTCGAATTCGGAGTCGATTAAAATCACTGACGTGACCTCCGAAGACCGGCAAAGACCACCGACGACGGCCTCCGACAACCGACGACGACCAGGGTCCTAGGTCTGAACAAAACTGGTCAAGATCATCGTGTGATCACATGGTAACAATGTTTTTTGCGCGTCCTGATGGGAAAACTTTACTCCGAGGTTCTTCGGGAACCAAAAACGTACCAACATGCCACTGCATCGCCGGGGGTGATTTATATGATCCGGCATCGACATTCCCGTAGCTATTACTTAACATCTCGGGGCTCTCAAATGGTGACATCGCCATCTCTTGTCCGTCGTGCATCATCCTTCGCCGCTCCCACATGGACATGCACCGCCGCCGCTCCACCCTCATGCACGCCATGCAACACGGCCTTTTCATCAAAGCTCCTCCCCACGCCGTCCTCCCCTTTTCCTTCCTCATCGTCACTCACTGCTTCCTCCACGATCGCGCCTTCCTCTCGCAGCACTTCAAACGTACTCTCGAGTACGGCAAGGTTCTGTCCTGCACAGATGGCTTTGACGATCTGGCCCTCATGGGCAATATGCTGTGTGCGTCGGAAGGAGCGGGTGAGGTAGGTCGAGAGCGCACGGAGTGGCCAGGTGGCTGGGACGAGGGGCAATATCTGTAGGATCGATGGATACGTTAGCCATGTCGGTTCGATCAGGGTATCCGAGAACGAATGTAAGATCATCAGCGCACATCAGCGCAGATTAATGTCATCGACAACGTTAAATTCATTGGTCACCCACATGAAAAAGAAAAATCCGACTGGCGAAAATACTCACATCGAGAACATCTAGCCTTTTCGCTTGCGAACTTAAGAACCGCGCCGTCCGTTGCGTGTCCCTGCAAAAGTTTATCACTCAGTCTGTTCCTCCACCAGGATTGGACTTACCCATCTTCCATGTAAATCTCCAGCAACATTTTCAGCATGCCGCCGTCCTCTACTCCCTTCTCTTCTACCTTCCCCCCAGCCGTTCCGCTACCTCGTGCGAACCACCCACTCCAGTCAGACAACCCACACCCTTCCGCCGCGTTCACACCCATTTTCGTAGTAACCACTCCCATCGAGCCACCGCTCGACGCATATGATTCGGCCGTTGATGTGTCCCGCAAAGCGTGCAGTGTCTTCAGAGTGGTCCGCGGGGAAGGAATCTGACATCGTGGCAGGGATGTGGGTCGGAAAATACGGGAATGGAGGCAAGACAAACAAGCACACCTTTGAACGTAAAATGGCCATCTCAAGACAGAGAACTTTATCCCATCCTCCGTCGGTGATCTTGTCTTGTATCTCCTTGACAGGTTTTTTACCCTCCTTGAGAGACTGAAGGAGTAGCAACGCCTTTATTCGCGCATGCTTCGATGGGGAGTCGGGGGTCGTCAAAGCGAAATAGGACAGGAATGGTGAGCGTGGGAGTGATTGTGAGGGTGGGCAATTAGATGGAGGCGGTGAATCCAGCGTTGGTGCAGGCGTAGTAGACGTGGCCGGAGAAGAGGCATATGATGCCGCTATGACCGAGACAAAGGGTACGTCAGCCCGCAGTCCCAACATAACTCTGCGGGTCTACAACTTCACGAACCTTTCGCCCTCCAAAGCCTGCCGATACTCTCGTCCTTGGCGTACTCCAAAACCTCCTCTACATAGTTCCATACAAGTTCCTCGAACATTTCTCCCTCTTCCGTCGTTTCCTTTCCGCCCCTTCCAAGCCCACGCCCAACAACCAACCACTCTAGATAGCGTTTTGCAGCAAGCGTGTTAGTATCCCGCAGTTCGGAAAGAATGACTAGTTCGTCGGCTTTTTGCACGTCTTTTTCTCGATCTGCTACTTTATCCCTTCCACGGCCCGCGGCACCGGTGGGTCGGCGATGTCGCGTTGGTTGTGAGGATGTTAGCAGCTATATCACAAGAGCAAAAGCACCGTTCCGACGCGAGCCGTATTTGATTGGTTTCGTAATAAATATGGTGAGCAGAACACATATACGCACCTCCAGACCTCTTTCGACATCTTTCCCAGCAAGCCATGCTGCCCACTTCTTCACCAAGCTGTATCTCTCACGTTCACTTAGACTGAGGTCGATTCCGATCGCTGAGGCGGATGAATCAGGCCGGGTGGGTGCAAGTATTGCGAATATCTGCCCTAGTGGATCGATGACTGAAGGATCGACATATGCTCCTTCTGTAAGGCTATTGAAAAGATATAGGGTCGATCAAGGCAACGAACAGTCATCATATGGGTTACACTTACTTGGCTAAAATATCCACAACCTTTTCTCCATCACCATAGGCTCTCCACATCTCCAGCAAAATGTCCCAGAGGTTCATCTTCGATAGCACAGGTGCCAAGATTTGCGGGCGAAATGGCAGCGCAGTTCCTAGACGGCTTGGTGACATTGTCTGTGAGGGTTGGGGCGCGTGTCGTGTATGTGAGGGTGAGGGTGGGAGAGAAGTTTGGTGGCTGTTCGAGGAGTGTGTATGCGAAACTGAACTGGGACGTGAGGATGGTCGCGAACTGGGCCGGGAGACAGGACGGGAGGAGGTAGGCGGAGCGGCGGGAGGGGGTGCGAATAGTGCCAAGAGAGAATGAATATCTCGTGCGTGCGCGTAGAAAAGAGCTAAGGCCGTTGATGTTACCTAGGCCAACCATACAACATTAGAAAGTCTCTTTAGGCATTCACGGTGAATGCCGCAGCTGGAAAAACAGGGACAGGCGCAGCAAGAAATAAACCACCAATTGACCACATCGGAACACGCAAGATCATAGCACGAAGGTACGGGGTAAATCTTCCCTGTACCCTTGTCCCAAACGGACACGTTTCACAATATACGCACCTCGATAACGTCTCTCGACCACATTTCAGTACTCTCCAATACTGCGGCCAAAATGCTCTTCACCATTTCACTGGCTTCCTCTCTCAGCCCTTCATGCATTGCAATCGTTGCCGGGTGCGTACGCGTGCCGCTTTCCGTATGGAGGTCAGATGTTGATAGTTCTGCGCCGGCGGATTCCTCTTCGACCGACGAACCAGGTATTGCACCGGGGCGCAAGTAGGGAGAATAATTCCTGACTAAGTTGATGGCAACTGGATGTCAGTGCCCATGCATCATTTTATTTATTTGTTGCAGATGGTAGGGCAGGGACGATAGTTGTGAGGGACATGGGAAGAGAGGGAAGATGGTGAGTTGAGTTGCCGGCGGGTCGATCGGTGGTTGGAAGTTGGCAATGGGGGGGACAGGGAGCTGACATGCGAGAGTGTAGGCGGCGGGAGAGGAGGAGGGAAAGGGAAAGAATGCAAACAGACTCACTGATATCATCGACGGTTATTTCATCAGGCATGTATTTTCTAACACCATCCCAGATCTCAACTTCGACAGAATCACCCTCAGCGTCGTGTGAAGAAGTGCTGCTGTCCTTTTCGCGACTCGGAGGTTCGTTAAATAAAGCCGGCCGTAGTTCGTCAAAATAGGAGACGGGAACACGGGGATCCATGGCCCCCTTGACGAAGTGGACTGTTGCTTCGCGGAATCTGGTCTGCCGCATGAACGCGAAGGCAAGACATTGGTGCAAATAGAGTAGTGCCTCCCTCTGTGTATTTCTCGTAAGAACGTCCAAGTTAGAATATGGCAGACCTCTCACTTGGTCACCAGAGCTTGTGATTCCCTGCGCCAGATCAGCCTCGACCCGTTCCAGCAGCGCTTCCACTTCTGCTAGTCTGCCATTGTGGAGAAGTGATTCCGCTTGGGCGAAGAACGTGGAGGGGAGAAGCGAGTGGATAGAAGACTGGCTGAGCACGAGGACGGCAGAGCGAGGATACGACGCGCGACCCATCGCGGACGAACGCGGCTACCTGCGCAGCAAGTTCAGGTCGAGGTAAAGATCGGTTTACATAAGTCGATCCTTCCCGCTTCTCCGAGAAACTCGCGCGCTTGAGACCTAGCTGGCATTCTAGTACTACTCTTCGATGATTACTCTACTAGTACATGCTCAGCTCATGGCCACGGTCACACAACGCTTATACGAGCACAGCGATCCCTAACGAGGCTCCATGAGAAGGTCGATATCAATTAACCGCTTAGCAACGACGAGGTTCATGCTTGCACGCCCAGAACATTCCTTCCCAATAGAAATGGCGATGTATATCTGACGCTATACATCCGAAGGCGATCGTAATGTGACGTTGCTTACCACCCTCGCCGCATCGTATCGTCTCATCGGAGTCCGACATAATGAGGTTGGCCAATGATTGACTCGAACGTACGGACCGAAACGAAACTACAATACACCATCAAACATGTGCATGATTGGTGACAAGCGAGACAAAACAGGATCAACTGAAAGCAAATAAGAATAACGACAACGTAGCGACATGCTTGCTGTTCATTCATCGTATTGGGTCAACTTCAAAGCGTGTCAGTGTCAGAAAGCAGGAGAGAAACCAGATAGGACGTACGTCAAGCGTCAGCGTCCGTGAACTGTTGACATCTTGGTCTCGGTATATTCCAACTAACGAATGGCCGCGCTCATACAAGGACCCTTTGAGACTGATAACGATGAACTGGAAGTCGTCCGATGCTTGAGAACGAATGTAATTGGCGATCTTGGCGACGTTTGTATTGTCGAGGGCCGCGTCTACCTCATCCAGGACAAAGAATGGTGCGGGTTGATAGCTGACACGGGAATCGATCAAGGATGCGTTGAAATGTCATCGATGGCGTTTACCTGTGGATCGCAAAAAGCAATGCTAGTGCTGCGACTGTCTTCTCTCCACCCGACAATTGTTCCATGTCTCGGAATCGTTTCATCGGCGGCATAGCATGATACTTGATTCCAGCATTATAAGGTTCCTGTCGAGAACATAAATCAACAAATTGATATCCCGAGCAAGCGGCCGCGTTTCGCAGAGTTTTACCTCGCTGTCCTCTAGACTCAAGTACGCAACACCACCCATAGGCGCACTCTTACCTTTCGTAAGATCTTTGTACACTTCATCAATCCGTTCAGAGATATGATTGTACGCTTTATTGAACAGTTCACATCTATCATAAAGGATCAACATCTCTGGACATTCAGCAGCAAGGACCCCACCTTTGACGTTTGATATCATTGAATTGTTCTCTTGCTGTCTTGGAGTCCTTGCGTGCCTTTTCCGCCTCTCGTTCGGTTTCAACAAGTCGGGCTTCAACATCATCCAGTCTTTCGATCGCTTTCAGGTTTGGCGCCATACGTTCAATGTCAGAGTTTAGTTTAGATATCGACGCATCAAAGTCGGCAAGAGTTTCTGGATTGTTGTTCTGCAAGTATTGAGTGGGCATTCCATGATCAGGACACTTGACATGAACTTACAGCACGTTCCTCATCTTCCAACGCGGAAAAGTCGACTTCCATGCCGTAGTCTTGAACTTGCTTAGGTCGCTGGGTGCCATCCTCATCCTCGTCGACATCCATGGCTACTTCATCACGCAGGTTCTGCAGGTGGTTTCAGCCTGTCAATGTCATGACTGTTTGGGCTCTCACCTCCTCCATAGGCACGTTCTTCAAGTTACCTACTACAAGCGGCAACTTGATGTCCTCGAGTCGACATTTACGATACATTGAAGAGCGTTCAAGCGCCAACTTTTCAATTTCATCATTCTGAGGTCGACAAGGCATTAATCGATGGTAAAAGCATGCACAGCAAACCACGAACCATTGACCCAATCTCTTTGAGCGCCTGATCAAGCACCTTGGCTGCGCGCGCATGCGTTTTCTTCACCTGTTCTACGACTTTATTCTTCTCTTCCAATGCTTCGTTAAGAGCCTGGAGCCCTTGCTTGAGATTTTCAATGGTTGCTTGGCCCGATGCAATTTCGGCTTGAATCTGACGTTTTTGTTCTTCCAGCCCGACAATTTTTGCTTCCTCCTCCCCTTGGGTCTTCTTAAGAGTTGCCAATCTATTCAAAGTAAGCTGTAGCTGCTCCTCCTCAAACTGAATTCTATAAGTAAGCACGGTGACGTTAACGAAGTACCCAACAACAAGAGGTAAAGTTCTCACTGGTGTGTCAAACGCGCGATCTGTTGATCAAATCTGTTCCGTGCTTGACTCTCCTCTTCGGCTACCCTGAGTTGGCGTTCTTCATACTCCCGGATATGACTGACACCAATCTTAGTGCAGAAAGAGGCGAAGACGCCATGCTCGGCTTCGTCGATGGCCAACTGGAGCGTTGATATGCGAGAAGCCAGCGTAGCGTGCGCTGTTTGAGCCTGTCCAGAGGACGAATTAGTGGTATCAAAGTAGCAAGGAGGTTCTATTATATGCTGACCCTCTTGGACTCGGGTCCGAGCTTCTTGAGCTCACGCTCGACGTGTTTGAGTTCATCTTTCGTACCATTATGACGAAGTTTGAATGCACTCTGAGATACCGTGAGTTGTCGTCCGGAGATGTGTGAATGCACGGACCAAATCATCCTTGGTCACCGTAATAGCACTCTCCAGCCTCGTTATCTCTGCAATGATATTCTCATCTGCTTTACCACGCGACTTGGAGCGATTAAGTTCTTGCAGTTGCGCCAGGAGGTTGTCTCGGAGGCGGACAAGACCTGGTTTCATCTGGTGTAAATGCGACACTATTAGACTGGGTAAGAACAGGCAGACCTTGCACATCTTTTTCCTCCCACTTCTTTCCGGACCCATGTGTGCTTCGTCCACCCGTCATCAACCCGCTTTTGTGAATGATTGTCCCTTCGAGCGTAACAGCTGAGGATGCGGATGAGGTGAGGATATTCGTGCCCCTCTACAGCTTTTGTCCGCCTACCTTTAACCTCCTGACCTTTCTCCCAGCATACATACTTGGCTACCTCCATCGTGTCACATACCAGGGCGTTCCCACACACGTGGTGCATCGCCCGTTCAACAGCAGGCTCATACTGAATAACATCAACGGCGAGTCGGGCTCCTTTGGCAAATGAACGAAATTTGTCATTGACAGGCTTCACAGAGATCGTGTCGAGGGGCAAAAAAGTTGCTTGCCCAGCTCGCTGAGTTCGCAGATACTTTGAAATAGGATGAGTTGAGATAGATGTGTGTGGGCAAATCCGACCAACCTCGATACATTCGATCGCAGTTTTCTCCTCGTCTACGACTACGGCATCGATGTTCCTGCCTAGTATTACGGAAACAGCGGTCTCGTATTTTCGCTGCGTGGGTTTGCAGAGATCGACTACTCGGCCTCTGACGCCTACGTTTTTTTTTTTCAAAAAAGCTGGGTGACTCGAGGACTGGCATTTATAGTAAAAACGCACCTGGAAAGACCCGCTGCAAGCTTGCAAGAGTCTCCTTGAGTTTCACTTCCCTTTCTGTTTCAGTTTTATCAATACCCGCTTGGAGGAGTCGCTGATAGACATCCGTGAGCTTTTCATTTGCTTCCGTTTCGAGGCGGCTGATGCAGAACGTGAACCCCTACGTTCCAGAGCATTCATGAGTCGCTATGCGTTACTTACGCAATGCGGGTCCGTTCACTCTGATGGTTGTCATACTCTTGCTTGACACGGGCTAAGTCAGCCTGCAAAGTTGCTAGCTTTTCCTCAAGCTAATGAGATTCATCAGGCAAATGATTCAATTCTGATGACAGCCGAGTTACCTCGGCCTTTTTCTCAGTCTGGGTGTTTCCATCTTCAGTAAGTTTATTCTTTCTGGCCTCCATCTCCTCTATTTGAGTTTTTAGCTGGCCAAGCGTACGTGATGCAGTCTTTTCTTCTCTCCCCACTGTCTCCAGTGATTGGCGTTCGGATACAGCCAATACACTCGCTCGCGCTTTTCTACAATGAAATGAGCAACACACCTCTTTCATCCAGAGATGAGGTAGCCTTACAAAGCGCGGTATTCGGCAAGACTCTCTTCGCTTAAAGCTGTATTATGTTGAGATGCCCGACGGTATGCCTCTAATAAGACGAACACCGATTATCGATGGGTTTGCCAATCAAGGAAAAATGAGACAAACCTGTAGCTTCGTCTGCCGCCCTGCATGCAGTCTGGAGGTCGCGACGAAGGGCATTAAGCTTAACTTGTTGACGTTCCTCATCCTTCTCAACTTGTTCGCGCGTGGCTTGGGCATTCTGCGTCTTTCTGGTTGAATGTTTGATCTTCTCGTCGGTTGCGACCAGGTCAGGCTCCTAAACAGAGATTAATCAAGACATGGATAGTCTGTATTGAACGTGAGTCACAGACTTGAGACTCGACGGCCTTTTCTGCCTTCTTGACTCTCTTTTCCTCCTTGACGACGGCAGTGCGTGCTTTAGCTTGATCAGCCCGAGCGTCTGCGAGTGCTTGATCATGCTGTTGTTGCTCTGCGCGCAGTCCTGCAAGGGCCCGTGATTTCCTCTGAATGTCTCTAGCGTTAGCCTCAAGAGCTTCTTCTATGTGGAACAGTTTGTATAGGATGCGCCGCAAGATCAGATCGTCCTAGAATGTGCATATAAGCGACGGTTGTGTGGAATACCGCAAAAGCGCGAACTCTTTCTTGACAGAGCCCCTCGAAACGCTCTGCTTCGCCCTTTTGTTCTTTATACTGTCGTATTTCACCGGTAATACCCCTCCTCTTCGTAAAATTGAACGTGGCGTTTTCGGTAGCCCGCTCTTGTGCTTGCTTCGCCTTCTCGTAGTCCGGTGCCAGCTCGAGAGAACCAGATATTTGTTCGATGAGCCGGGTAAGTTCTCGTGGGGATTGAGAGGCGACGGCTTCTACGTCTCCTTGGAAAACGAGGAAGTTCTTGGCTTTGACAAGGATATTGTGGGAGACGAGAGCAGCATTGTAGGCAGCATAAGTGACAACTCTATCGTTGAGACGATACTCGGATGCACCAGTGGTAGAAATGCTATGACGCGATGAGACACGCGGACAGTCACAAGAGTAGCCCGAGAGACGCACGTGCGCTGGAACAGCCACTCCTTGCCCGCGTCCTGGTAGACGGCCAGAACCCAAGCTTTCTTTGCGGTGCCCTCGCCCTGATCTTCCTCTCCGTCGCTGTCGCCTTCTGCGTCATCTTGATCTTGCGTGTCCTCTGAGCCGTCAGTGGGACCCCGCGCGAGGCGGCGACCTCGATAAACCAAGTCCTTCAGCTGGCTACTTCGGAGCTGGGCGCTCTTTACACCGAGCACGAAGGAAATGGCATCCATGAGATTTGACTTTCCAGCGCCATTTGGACCGATGATGGAGGTGAAGTTCTTGAACGGGCCGATGACTTGGTGACCACTGTGAAAATACGTCGCACTTGACTAGCGGTGAGCAGCACAGGGACTTACCGATAGGATTTGAAGTTGGATAGCTCGATACGAACGAGCGGCATCGTCTCAAATCTCGTCCGAATTAGGGGAACAGCGAAGCCCACCAACAAGGACGCGTCCAGAAACACGTACGTCACATTCAGTCACAGTCACACGTATGTATTCATCTCCGGTGGCCCGGCCCGATTCGTCAACCAAGAACGATGCCCGGGGAACAGCGTATAACATCAAGGCACTCTGTTAGCAGAACCAATGCACGGGAATAACTTGAAACGATTCGAATGATTATGATTGAACTGGGAGACCCAAAAGAATGACTAGAACTCTAGGTACATGAGGATACACATAACAGGTGGGCGTATCCTACTTCAAGGACCTCTTGCAGAACAGATCACATACAGGACGGAGTCGGCTCTATCATGGGCACTTAGAGCACACGAGCGATCTTTGCCTGTTCCTCGTGATCGTTGAGGGACAGGAACTCGCTGCTAGGCTTCATAGCGTACTGTGGAACATCAGCCAGTGAATGTGTTTGATGATGGGTGTCGACCTGCATGTGAAAGCATTAAATAGACAGTGACGTCTCAGGGGCTGTCACTTACCTCCACATGAATGGCCGTGGGCTCTCTCATGGGCTTTGCGCGCGACTGGTGTGAATTCGGAAACACCACCCCGCCAGACCTCTCATCAGAATGGCTGAGCGAATGAATTAAACAGCTGGTAAATCTGTCAAAGAATGGCATCGCTTACTATACTTCAGGGATGCCAAGATTGAAGCTATAGAGTCGTCGGACTACGCGCGAAGCCATGACCTACGGGTGACGGGGATGAAACTCGATTTAGCTGATGATGATAGTGTGAGAGCGTACTGTCGAGGCTATTGCTGCAGGGACATTGAATATGACACTCATGACAGCATTTAGGTTGATGATCATGAATATCGTAGCCAATAGGTTTGCTAGGAAACTGCTTATTTTCAGCTGCCTGATGACTTAGCGACGGATCGACGAACGTACGCAAGAATGAAGTATACTAGTCCATCAGAGAACACCATACGGACCAACTTGCTATGGATTCCGGAAGTGCCAGAGATACGTCGAGTCCAGGCCAATTTGTACGCCGTGAGGCAAAGGACAACAAGATCGAAACTCATAGAATAGATGAATGTGGCAGCGAGAATGGTCGTGTTACTCTTGATGATTGTACAGCCAACACCTTGAACCCAGATCACCTTAAGCAGCACGCCTGAAACTGGGATCAGAATTCGTTTCAGGGACCGAAACACGCTTGACATGCCTTGTAAAATAAGGGACCAGTGCCCGAGGATGAGCAGGACTATGATGCCAACTACCCACTTGTTCTGAGACCAGATTGCTATACTGTAGTGATCACGATGAGCGGCAGTCAGAAGTGAGGCATATCACTAAAAACTTGCGTGCGAAGCGAAAGATTGATGCTCGCTAGGCCAAGTGCAGCGTCGCCGGCGAGCTTCGCAGGTGTTAGTTTTTTTTTTTCGCTCCGCCTCACGCCACGTACGAAAACGAACCTGATTAAACACATACAGAGCCTGACAATTGACCTCCCTATGTCTTCTTATTGAATATGTACTATCAACAGGAACAGGGGAATCGGCCTCACTTCGGTGTGTCAAGAGAAATCAATCTGTAGTGCAGGTCAACGATGCTCGACACCGGCACTTGGAATAATCTCTTACATTCCAATCATTGCGAATAACAACAGATATCGCCCGGCGAAGTAGACGATCTACAGTAGGGCATGGTTATCAATACCCTTTCCGTTATACACGGTGAACTTACAAGGGGCCAACGGAATTTCCTTTTGCCGGAAATGACCGCCCAGTCGAAATTGAGAGTGAGTATGACCTCCCATCTAGCAGACTTAGCCTAGCTTCTGACATGCTCATCGGTCTGACTTACCCATAAAGACCCAGCAAAGCATGCATCAATCTGTCGAAAACCACTGCGAAGCGGTTCTCCCCTCAAAAGACATCGAGCTTATTGGGTACCACTCACCCAAGTCTGTCGAGAGTTGCGTTAGTGACTGCCAGTCGGTCATTTAGGCAGGACAGAGTTCGTAGAGGTGAACGAATGGACAAGCGGAGAAGAGCGCCTAAAGTAAGGAAGGAAAGGCAGGATAGGGAAAACTACCAACAGTCCCGCGTTAAAAAACTCTCCATCGATTTACCCCGTGAGTGCTCCTCGTTATGCTTCTGTTTCCACCAACGGTGTCCCCGGCGAGTAACACATCGTCGACAGTCGATTTGAGGAAGCAAGAACACACGGCGATAATAACAACACCAAAATGGTCACACAGAGGTGAAACAGAAAACCTGTGTTCGATCGAGGGTAGATCCAGTACCATATCCACTATATCCGTGCCAAGAACTCCACTCACCTCCGACCCAACACACAAAGCAGGAATCACTTCAGTCACACCGAGGCACCTTCCACACTCTAGCACGTACTAGTGTCACCCTGAAGCAACGGACGTGTGCATGATTGCGGGATGGCGCTATTGCAACATGACGCTTGATGGTCCGAAGGCGTCGCGGTCACTCTTCGAACCTTCTTTGCTGGCTTACTTCCAGCCTAAAACGTAATCTCCGTTGGTCCCTACCGTCTGATTGAACGCATCCAATTGTGGAATCCCGCCACGTTCTCTCGACTTCCAGAGGACACGGGCTAGTCGAGATCCAGTTCTTAGCCGAGAAACCAAGATCAACCTTACTGAGCAAGGTTGGTTCCACATTCATCATCATCCCCGTGCTTGATAAAGAAAATGCTGGTTGAGATATTGACACTAATGTGGGAGTGAGCGCTGAGGTGTACATTCATAGGCATTGCTCCGATGCTCCTGGTTTATGGGACAGTAGCGGCACTAACCTGCCAGTGCTAGTGATGGGACTTGATACAGTGCGGAAGCCGGTTGTCGCCGAGGCAGCGCAACGCTCGACTAGTCTCTGGCACTTTGAGGAATCGATTGATTCCAGATCCGAATGTTTGAAAGGCGCTGCTAACTTTGACCAGCATGCCAGAGGAAGTATTAAAAAAAACTACGAGCCATCCGATCCTTCTTTCTTTCGGATGTGTTTGCGTAACCTTAGCATGCAGTCTTCAATTTCTGTTGGCCATCAACACCTCAAAGAGTTCGAGGTGACTCCATTCGCCCGCAGACCCGGATGCTGGGACAAAGCAGGCGTTCACTCTCACGTAAAATCACGCGTTTGCTGGGTAAATGTTCGCTGGGAGTGAATGAACTTTTGCCTACAAAAGATAAGCGTCGTAACAGCCAAGTGGTAGTAAGCGGCTCTAGGTAAAAGGAAAGCGACGGGTTTGGGATACCATCTTTCGATGGGGGAGAACGGTGATTCGGTCAGGCCCCTGGATACGCGTTCGAGACCCTGAAGAAAGTCTAGGTTGAGCATACCGAAGCACCGATTCGAGTGGACACCGCTACTTCACCGCAGTGTTCCCAGCTAACTTCTCGGGAGTCCCTACGCAAGAATTGGACGGCGTAGCAAGAGTGTGAAAAAAACATCACCTCGCCAACGACCCATCCGGGCCGCAGGCAAGCCTGCCGAGCCAGTAAGGATAGGTCATCTCATGATCAAAGGGCGCCACTGGGAAAATTTGAGAGCTGGCTACTCAAAATTCTGGCTACTCTGATCCATAAACAATCATCGTGTCAGCTCCACTCCTTTCTGGACATCTGTTTTTTCTCATTTTGACGTTCGCGGCAACCAATGTTCATCGAGAAGTGGTAGCAACGACGAGCGGAGGAAGTTTGTGGTCGATAGCATGGAATACTGGTAGCCATGGATTCGAGTTTATCCAAGATGGTCAGTCTAAGGCCAGTCAAAGTCGCAACGTCGCTCAGAGTTGCACCAGCAACAGGATGTCGAATTCTCCAATACCGCCGACGTTGATGATTGGGTCTCTGGATCCCAAGATAGTCATTTCGGTTTCTGGATCCTCATGCGATATCGATTTTCCCCACGAAGAATACACTGCGAGTCGCACTTTCACGACGCACGGGGAGGAATCCTATTCAAGTCCTGTCCGCAGAATCTCACCGTCTACCCCAAATTCCAACATCATGACTCGGCCTCGCGGAAGTACCCTCTTTTAAATACCTCATCTTAGTTGGTGGTACACTTCTATTCCCGATTCGAGATGAGAACTAACAGTTCTGAGCCAGCTTCCAATAACGTGCTGAAAAGGCTGCGTTTCAAAGCTTGCGGTCGGAAGTAACACAGGATGTAGATTCACGGTCTCGACAAATCCGGGAACTCCTAGTTCACATTTCGATGCTCCCCAAGCGTGACCCGATCCATAACGAGTTGTTAGTGACGTCCACCGTCAGCGTTGCGGAAAGCTTCAAGTTTTATGATAGGAACGGTCCTGAACATTGTTTTTAACCAAGGTACCCGCTCAACTCTCCAATGATGTGGTAAGTTGCGGTGCTTGTTCCAAGCATATTTGTGATCGTGCTGCGGGCTCTGCGCCCACCTCGGTCTAACTGGGCGGAATCTGCTACTTACGAGGGCAAGGACTGACACCAAATATTAATATTGTCATGCCTGGCTGACGTGCTCGAGAGGTTGCAGCAAGGGACTCTGGAAGGAAAGATTTCGAAGCTTCGTGTCAACGACCTATAGCACCAAAGAAGTGCCAATATAACGGATATGGTAGCATGTACGTGGACGGCAATCGGTTTTCCATTCTATCCAAAATTCCAGAGGGAGACGAACACCGAATTGAAATGATTGGCAGGAGCGCCGCCACACAAACGCCATCGCCGAAATGACAGTGGCACGCGGCGCCCTTTAAGAGTGGTCATTCCACCATCTTGCCCTCTACTGTCATCGCCCCCACCGCCATCGGTTCCGTCTCCTGATCACTACAACCTTAAATGGCCGACTGGACATCGCCCGCCGAGATTCGAGCCGACGCCGGTGGGTCAGGATACTTTCCCTATGGGATACTGCACTAACAGAGGGAATTGATAGTTGCGTTCAATAACTTCATGCATGCTCTTTTGGGCCTCTACATGCAAGTCATACATTGGACTTGCGCATATACTCGCCCTCACTCGCGCCATGATTAGATGGGAGTTCGTCACGTCGCTGAACTTCGATTGGCAGTTCATATCTGGAAAGAAAAGGTTCAAATGGCCACTGGTAGGATTGCCAGTCTTTTCCCAACAGCCACTCGGTGACAAACCTTCCTCAGGTGTTCTATTTTGCGGGTCGTTATTGTCTGTTATTCGCCCTCATAGGAATGTGGGTCTGATTCTCTTCTGTCTGGTACCTGTCTTTAAGCTTCTCGCAGTGCCGTTGCCCTCAACGTCAGGACGGAAATCAACTGCCAGGGATTGTATACGTTCAACCAAGTATTTGGTAACGCCGCCATCGGGCTAGCCAGTGTGAATCTCTCGATCAGAACGTAGGTCGATTGATAGATCCTTGTACATACTATATTGCTCCTCACACTCCTTAGAATGGCAGTGTGGTCACAAAATAAGTATATC
>JBBPKF010000156.1:0-16683 GCA_038089175.1 Binderoboletus segoi | reverse complement strand
TGAAGTATTTGGGGTTTTTATGGTCAGTGTAAACAGCAATCAGAGTACTGGAGCTCTTGAGGTAATACCTCCAGGTGTTAAGGCCATGTTGGACAATCTCTGGAACTCTGGAACTCTGGAGTTTTGGTTGGATGGGACTTGACTTCACCTTATGTGGTATGCCCTTACATTGGGTCTGAGTCCCATATTTGTAAAGCAGAGGTGTTGGAGGTGGGTTGGAGTTGAGCCATCAAGGCTCAGATAAGGGGGGACAGAGGTGAGATCATCAGGCTAGGTCAATATTTGAGCTAAAGATTACAGAGTATTATATGAAGTATTTGTACTATGGAGGGAACAGATGACTAAGAAGTTTTGGAGGTCAGGTAGAGTATGTACTGGAGGTGCTGTGAAGCTGTGCTTCCACAGTCAACACTGCACAGAGGAGTTTCAGGAGCAGAACTAGTACAAATGTGGAGAGAATGGAATGGAGGACACAGGAATGAAATGGAACGTCATTGGAATGGAGATGAGTCATTTTGGAAGTGTTCAGAGTTCAGAGGACTATATATGGAGGAAAAGAGTCCAGAGTTGGATCGAAGTTGGATCAGAGGAGATCTGGAGGGTTGGAGTTGAAGCAGTGGATCTGGGATATGATACCAGGAGACAAAAGCCTCAAAAATGGCTAGGAGCTTTTTATTGTGTGTATCATAGTTCAACTCTGCATTTTGGAGGGAACAGGAGAAAAAGGCCATGGGATGGAGCTCTCCATCTGAAAGCATGATGGAGAGAATTCCTACAATGGCATAATCAGAGGCATCAGTCTCAATGGTAATGGGAATGTCCAGAGTCCAATAGACTAGGACCAGAGCAGAGGTGAAAGCCTTCTTAAGAGAATGAAATATCAAATGGCAATTCTTGGAGAAATTCCAAGGAGTGCCTTTGCAGGTAAGACAGGTTAATGGAATGACAATGTCAGCATAATTCTGGATGAAACAACAATAAAAGTTAGCAAAACTGAGGAAGGCCTGAACATTGTTGACCTTTCTGGGCTCTGGCCAATCAAGGATAGCTTGGATTTTGTCCTCAACCATGGAAAGACTGGAGGGAGAGAGGATATATCTGAGGTACTTGAGAGATTCTGAGTATTACTCACACTTGTCCAGCCTCAAATAGAGTCCATTAGCATGGAGTCAGCAGAGTACTTCTCAGACATGTTTCTGGTGAGAATGAGATCATTGGAATAGATGAGAATGTCATTGAGGTAGATCACCATGCAGACATCTGCCATGTCCATGAAGATGCTGTTAATGAAATGCTGGAAGGCAGCCAGAGCATTAGTAAGTCCAAACAGCATAACCAACCATTTAAATGATCTGTAACAAGTCCAAAATGTGGTTTTCCACTCATTGCCCTCAGTGATGCAGACCAAATGGTAGGCATGCCAGAGGTCAAGTTTGATATAGATTTTAGCTTTGCTAGAAGCATCAAGGAGGTCTGTGGTCCACAGAAGCAGATAATGGTCCTTTTTGGTGAGCTTATTGAGACCATGGAAGTCCACACAGAGGTGGAGTGAGCCATCTTTTTTTCGGATGAAGAATACCAGAGCTGCATGGGGAGAATTGGAAGGACAGATGAAGCCAATGTTGAGGTGCTCATTGATAAAATCTTGGAGTGATTGCTGTTTTGTAGAAGACAGGGAGTAAAGCCATCCAACCAACAGAGCAGCTTCATCCTTCAGTTCAATTTTGAGATTGAAGGGGTGATGGGGGGTGAGGATATCTGTGCATCATTTGCTGAAGACATTGGTGAAGTCATGGTACTCTGGGGGAACTCCAGAGAGGTCCACAGATTCCATTGGAACATCAGAAGCAGATGTAGAATGGGTCTTAGCCTTACTGGGAATTTGGAGGTGGATGGTGAATTGAACTGAGCCCTTCATCTTGCAAGCATGTACAAATGCCACAGTGTTGATGAAGGAGATGGGGGAACAAGTAAGTCTGGGAGCCTTTGGCAAAACCTGTGGAGACTCCAGAGCTGGAGGGGACATCAAAGGTGTAGGAGGTGACATCAGGCTTGGCAAACCTTCTGTAGGAGTCTGGAATGTGATGCTGCTCATAGCCCAGTCAATCAATGGATTGTGGAGGGTGAGTCAGTTATGTCCCAGGACCAATGAACAGGAGAGATCTAAGGAGGTGACAAAGAATGTCTTGGAGGTGGTTTTGCCAAAGGGGAAAGCCACAGAAAGCATGACTGCAGGGGTGATATGGGAGGAATAGGAGCTGTCAAAAAGATGGAGTGATATCAGAGGAACAGAGTATGTAGAAATTTTATGTTTTTTTTATAAAGGCAGAGTCTATGAAGAAGTGAGTGGAACCTGAATTGATTAGGGCAGAAATGGAAGGTAGAGAGAACTGAGGAATAGAAACACAAGGACAAAGAGAATTAGGATCAGAGAGAGCAGACATGTTGAGATGGAACTCTGTTAGAGCATGGTCAGAATCAATGCAACTCCCAGCCCATGTGGAGTCACAGGAGTTGCTCTCTATTTTTTCACCTCAGAGGAGGCAGAGCCAGAGGCCAGGGCAACCAGAGTACCAGCAGCAGCATGAGCCTGCAGAGCTCTAGAGGTTGACTTCAGGCACTCCTTAGTGGAGTGGCCTGGAAGTCCACAGAAAAGACAGAGGTGATTCCTTAACCAGCACTGATGTTCCTCCAGAAGGAGTTTACCATCTTTGCCAAGTTTGGAGGAGATAGAAGGATTAGAATTGGATCCATTACCCTTTTTACCATTAGAATGTCTGGAAGTACCAGAACTGTTAGTGGAAGGAGTGGAACCTTTGGACTTATCATCCTTGGGTTTGGCAGAGGTGGAGGCATTGGAAGTCTCCAGGTTGTTATTATTCTGAGATCCAGAGTTGAGTCCAAAACTCTTATTTGTGTGTGTGATCTTTTCCTTGTGCTCCCAATACTGATGATTGATTTGTTGGGCAAGTGCTTGAAGATCAAGGATATTGTCAGGTTTACCCAGGCATGAGATTTCATCTTTGATGTGGTCTGGAAGTCTGCTATAGAAACTCTAGTGGAGTGCACCAGGGCCCCATTCATGAACTTGGGATGCAAGGCAGTTCCATTCTACAATGTATCTGGAAATGTGCTGTGTGTTACACAGGATGCAACACTGTTTTTGACTAATGCACCAAATTGAATCTGGACATTCCAAGTCTTGGAAGTCTCTGCACTAGTAGCAGTTCTAAGTTGTTTGGTGAAAGGCTCCTACAAGTGTTTAGACAAGGGTTCTGTACACATGAGATTGAGGAAGACTGCATGATGATTGCACAGATCAAGCTGCATAACTGCAATACAGAATGCAGGATTTTCTACTAAGATTACTGAGCATGGATCACAAGTTGAAAATAGAAACTTATGAGTCATGAAATGTGCAGCAAGGAATGCAGTGGAATATGATAGAAGGAGAATGACAAACCAATGCTGTGCTGACCAAGAAGGGGTGACAAATAGGTCAAGATATTGAGTGGAAGTGTTAGGGACATGAAGCACCAGTAAAGAGATGATACTTAGAAGAGAGGCCTGAGTCCAAACATTATGAAGATAAGCCATAGTATAAGGAAGACCTGATGGAGAGTAATTGTAAGAAGAAGAAAGCAAGGTGCAACAATGTGAGAAAGGTAAAATTGTAACATTACCCCCCATTAGCCACAAGGGTCCATACCTGAAGCCTAAACTCCCTCATTATGTTCTGAAGATGGTGGTTCATCACTTCTGCTCTTCACATTGGAGGGTTCTCCCTGTTGAAAGGGGCAATGTGACCCCTTCTTCTGCAGTGTCCACAATGATGAAAAGGACAATCCAGTTCTAAGTGGCCAGGCTGACATGCTTGACAGTAGAGATACATGTACAAGGGACATTTGACGGTGATGTGGTTGTTGGACATGCAGATGATACAAGTCTGGTGTACTTGAACAGGAAGGGGAGAATTCAAATGAGATGATGGTTGACTTTGTAACACATTTCCCCATGTGTCAGGTAGTGTGATGGAGGATTTGAGCTGTCATTCTGCAGGAGACAGAGTGGTATTTGTGTGGTTCCTTTGTTCTTCCTGCCAGTTAGTTCAAACTCTGAAGGAGGAAATGAGTGGGGTTTCAGTGATGCATTCTGCAAGAGAGTATACTGTAGGAGAGGGGATGAGAGGGTGTCTGAGGAAAGTGGCTGTGTTCTCAAGGAAGTAGTTGTTGATGTCAGTGGGAGAGAGGAAAAGTAAGATTGGAACCAAGTAATGACAGGCAGGAGTGGGTCAAGGGAGTTGATGATAGTCCCTAACCCTTCATCATACAGGGTATCCAAGGTCTGGGTGTGGAGATGGTTCAGGACTGCAGGGAGTCCTTTTGTAGTGGGAAAGTTAACATTGGTGGAAGAGAATTTGAAAGCTAGGCATAAAGAACAGTAAGTGTGATAGATTCAGACTAATCTGGGTAAGATGTGAAAGAAACAGTAAATTTGAGTATTTTCTATTTGGAAAGTAAGAGGAGCATGCTCAACAAAAGCTGCTATCATAAGTTGACATTCAAAAGGCAGAAGATGATTGATGCAGAGTGGAAGGTTCATGTTTATGATGTCAGAGGTGTGAGGTAGAATTTTGGAAGTTTGTGTTTTGACTGCAGTGGGAGAGGATGGGTGTGACAAAGGGTTTGGTGAGGTCATGTTTGTGGTAGAGTTTTTACAATAATCATGGTGACAAAGAGGACAAGTGTTACAATTTTCCCTTGCTCTTCTTGCATACATGACGACCATCCGCTACTTCTTTACTATTACAGACACTATACTCCGACAACTGCTACAGGGAGTTACCTGTATGTTTATATTGTTTCTCACTCTACACTTACTTCTCTTGTGTTTCATCTACAAATATGGACACTTCCCCGCATGACTCGGGTTTAGCTGCTTTCTGGATACCGGTTTCTTCTACCTTCTTCCACATTCCAAATCTCGGTAATCCACAGCACGTTAGTCATTCCCTTTAGCTCATCTTCTGATTTCTCCAATGTTCTATTACATTCCATATGCCTGCCCTCATTCCTCTCCACTCTGTACTTAAGTCGCTACTGGGCATAGTGTTAGGCATTCTGTTCTTTTTGTAATCTCCTGCAATCAGAGCCATCTCTTTCTTAGGCCTCGTCACCCTAAGTTAGCTATCTCGACCTTGTGGTGCTAGCCGTCTCTAGCAGCTGTGTCCTCGAGTGTTGCCAAGCCGCGACACCGTCTTTGTTGTTGACTGTATGGTATCAAGTCCGTCAAGGTCATCGAGCCCATGGACGTGTAATTCCCACGTTGCGCTCGTTCGCTCTGGTATAGGGTGCTCTCTCACCTTAAGCGTCGTCCAGCCGTCAGCTGAGGAACCCAAGAAGGGTTGAAGTCACACAAGTCTTTGCTTGCAGCGTAACAACAAGGATGGCAAGGAGTAGGGTGTCTAGGATGATGTTGTGTTCATTTCCTTTAAGTGACATGGAGATGGTGGGAAGGTGGAAGGGTGGCAGGCTTTGTAGTTTCAGAGAGTGGCAGAAGAGTGGTCCAAATTGTATTTGGGTTCCTAAGTGTTTTCTGCTGATGAGTAACCTTTCCATTGGATCAGGAATTGTTGGCAGTGTTTGGAGCCTCTATGTTCCAAAATAGCTTTCACTTCATGTTCTTCATTACTGTCTATGTCCATCAGGGATGGTTCTAGGAATGGGGTTCTGACTTTGTTTGTTTGTATGAAGGTAGATGGTAGGGAGGCATGAAATACAGGGTGGATTTTCCAAGTTGGGGGTAGTTTCAGCTTGTAGGTGAGGGAAGATATGACTTTTTTGATGAGGAAAGGTCTGTGTCTCTTAGTGGATAGTTTGGTATGTGATCCAGGAATGTGTAAGTTCTTTGCTTCTAACCATACTTTGTTCCCTTGTTTCCAAGGTTTAAAGTGGGAATTGATTCAGTCTTTCATTACCAGGCACATTTTTTGATGTGCAGCATTGGCTTCTTCTCTTGCTGAGTCAAGGAGTGTGAGATGTTTTTCCAGGGCAGGAAGAAAGGTTTTGCCAATTGGTGGGTAGGCTCTTGGCTTGTATTCCATCATTAGGTAAAATGGAGTTTGTTTTGTGGAGGAGGAGACAGCAGAATTGTGGCAGAATTTAGTGACAGGAAGGAAGTTGGTCCATGCAGAGGGATTTTGTTGACAGAAGAGGTGGAGATATGTTTTAAGCTCTTGATTGGTTTGTTCTGTTTGTCTGTCTGTCTGTGGGTGGTGGGTGGTAGATAGGGCAATGTTCTAGTCATGGAGTTGAGCTAGTTCCTGTGAGAATGCAGATGCAAATTGGAGTCCTCTGTCAGAGATGATTTTTTCATGTAGACTGAATCTGAAAAAGACATATTTGAAAAATAATGAAGCCACTCCTTTGGCATTGATGGTTTTAGAGCAAGGGAGAGATATTACCCCCTTTGAGAGTCCATGGTCTACCACAACCATGACAGAGTCATAGCTCCCCAAGGGAGGAAGGTCCATGATGAGATTCATGGATAATTGCTGGAAGGGGTGAGAGCATGAGAATGGGATAGGAGAGAGTGGCAGCATGGTAGGATGAGTATTTACTTTGTTTGCTTGACATGTTGGGCAATTTAAGATATATTTTTGAATGAAAGTGGACATGCCTGGCCACCAGTAGTCTCTCATGATTGAGGATTGGGTTTGAAATATTCCCCCATGTCCAAATGCTGCCAAAGTATGGTGATGTGCAACAAGGTCTTTGTGGAGTGAACTTGGGATGTAAATCTTATTCCGATAATAGAGTGTACCATTGTCATATGTCCAGTCAGTGGGAGAAACACAAGGAAGGAGGGAGGAACCCTTGGATAGGGAGTTGAGTATGTCCATGATGAAGGGATTGTTGATGGTGGATTGAGTGGGTTTGGTAGCAATTGCTATGTCAAGTGTCTGAATGAAGAGGTGGTCAGGGAGGAGGGTAATGTCCTCATTGTCAAAAATTGTTGCAGGGTATGGATACCATGAGAGGGCATCAGCTGGAGCTACTTTTGCTGCAGGAACTGCTACAAATTGGAGGTTGAAGTCCTGCAAAAACATGAGCCACCTGGCTTGTCAGCAGTTGAGATGTTGGGGTTGGTGAAAGTAGGTCAGGTTTTTGTGGTTAGTTAGGATTGTAACAGGGTGTCCAGTGTTATGAAGATAATGTTTCCAGGTTTCCAGGGTGTGGAGGATGGCCAGAAGCTCACAATCATAGATATCATAGTTTTGCTCTGCATTTAGGAAAGATTGGAAGTGGTAGGCACAGGGGTGTAGGTTACCATTATTGTTGGATTGAAGGAGTACACCTCCCAAGGCTACTAGGGAGGCATCAGTCATGATGGAAAATGGTTTATTAACATTTGGCATTTGAAGTACTGGTTCTAACATCATAATGAATTGGAGGGTTTTAAAGGCTTTTTCTTGTTCATCATTCCAATGCCAGTTAACTGAAGCTTTTGTGAGGTTGATTAGTGGTTGAGCAATGTTGGCATAATTGGGGACAAATTTCCTGTAAAAATTGCAAAATTCTAGGAATGATCAGACTCCTTTTACAGAGGTGGGGGGTGTCATATTCTAGGCCAACTCTGGTCCTCTGCACTATCTCTAGTCTATTCTGACCATTTCTGACCTCTCATAGACAACTCCATTCTGCTTCCATTTCATATCCAATCTGTTTCCTTTTGAACTCAGGCTATGCCCTCCATTCCAGTATGTTATGTTCCATTCTGTTACATTCCATATCATTACATTACATTACATTTCATCCGTATTTGTATTAGTTCTGCTCCTCAGACTCCTCTGTGTAATGTTAACTGTGGAGCACAGCTCCACAGCATCTCTGGTACATTACTTATCTGACCTCCAGACTCCTTAGTAATCCAACTTCCCTCCAATATATAAACACTGTACTCTGTCTGTACATACCTCAGTCCGAATATCAATTTGACCTGACTTTCTTCCCACTCTGTCTCTGAGTCTTGACAACTCTACTCTGACCTTCTGTCCCCACTCTGAACCTCCACAAATCTGGGACACTGGAACTCTTGTAAGGGTGCACCACATAAGGTGAAGCCAAGTCCCAAACCCCTCAGAACTCCAGACCTTCAGAGTTGCCTTGGAGATCATCCAACATGGTCTTGACAGGGGGTTTCCATTTCTATATGACTTTGACTTTGACTGGGTCTAAATGGATGGTTCCAGCATGTGTGATGAGGCTGAGATATTCCATGTGATCACTTTTGAAGGTGCATTTGGAGAGTTTTAGGTAAAGTTTTTCTTTGTGGAAGTGTTTCAAGATGTGACAAGTTCTTTTTCAGTGTGTGGGAAGATGAGACAATGTGATCACCAAGTTGTCCATGTATATGCTTAGCCAGCCTTTTGCTATCATATCATGAAACAAGTGATTCATCATTGCCTGGAAGTGAGGAAGAGTATTGAAAAATTCAAAGAACATAACTTGGGGTTCAAAGAGTCCTTCCAGAGTGATAAATGCTGCTTTCCATCGATCCTGTTCCTGAATGAGGACATTGTTATACTCCCATCTAATGTCAAACTTGGTGAAAATGGTGGCATCTTTGAATCAGTCTATGAGATCGGAAATAAGGGGCAATGGGTAAGCATTTTTGATGGTATGCTCATTTAAATATCAGTAGTCTTGACAGAGTTGGAGGCTTCCATCCTTTTTGGCTACAAAATGAAAGGGGCTGCTTGAGGGGAGAAAGATGGTATGATTTTTCCTTTCTCAAGATTTTCATGAATGAAGTCTTTGCAAGCAGAGAGCTCTGATGGGTTCAGTGCGTAGATTTTTGCTACTTTAGGGATGAATGAGTTGTTTGTATGGATGGAGAAGTCAAATTGTCCCTGGGGTGGAGGTAATTCTCCTTTTGGAGATTCATTGAATATGTCAGCAAAGTCCTTGTAGTGAATGGGGAGAGTTGTTTCAGGTGGGGAGTTTTGTTGAGTGATGGACATGGAAATGGTTGTGTGAGCAAGGTATTGGTTGAGATGTTCACAGGTCTCAAAGGTGGTCAGGGTGGTTTTTTGTTCATCCAGATAGAACTTTCCCATTTGCCAGTTGATGACTGGGTTTATTTTCTTCAGCCAAGGATGTCCTAGGATAACATCCTCTTTTCCTAAGTTGGCAATGAGGAAGTGGTGTGTTGAGGTGACTGGTTTCTTTCCCAAGATTGTGATTTTTTTTGTAGTGTAATAGTGGATGGTTCCTCCAGCATTATTAGTTCGATTTATGTTTCTAGCAAGAATAGGTTCTGATAACTTGGAAAAGGGGATCTGGTTTTGGTGAGCAAACTTCCATGAGATGAAGCAACCAGTAGCTCCATTGATGAGGGCCGAGGGGTCAACATTTTGGCTTTGTATGTTCTGAAAAGCAATGGAGATATGCATGGATTGCCCTTCAATTTTAGATACAAATATGAAAGCTAGTTGTTGAAGAGGAGGTGTTGACTTTCCTACTCACCATTTGGAAAATCCTTCAGGTTTATATCTTTTCCTTTGCTCTCTAAGCATATTTGGAGTACTTGCATAATTTGATCATGGGGAATTCCTTTTTCATTCCTTAGACATTGTATATAGGATACCAAGGAGTTTTTGGAGTTTCTGCTAGAAGACAGTTTGGTGGTAGTAGTTTTCACATAGGTGGATCAGTAGGGTGGTTGTGAGCTCTTTGAAGATGTTTTTCCTTTAAAGTGATTGAAAGACCAGCATCTGCTTTTCTTGCAGACGAAACATTTCTTTTCTTGAAGGAGGGTGGTTCTTTCCTCTGGTCAAAGGTGGACAAAGTCGATGTCCATAGCATTCAGGTCTCTAGTGACTCAATGGAAAACTGTGGGTGTAAAGAATTGCCTTTCTCTTCTAAGGGCTCTTGCTCTGGCATTCTGGGTATGGAAGATGATGGCTTTGTTCACCCATTCTTTAATGGTGGTCAGAATTGGTGACATCATACAAATTGGTTGGAGAATTGGTTGGCTTATTCTGAGAGAAAAGTAGTGGATCAGGGATGAATCATCAGTGATCTTTGCTCTGGCAGCTAGATTCTGGGATTTGACCAGGAAATTCTGAAACCCATTGTCTCCTGTTTTCTTGTTAGTGAAGTCACTCTGGTGGAGGATTGCTAACTTTGCTCTTGTAGCAGATTCCATATCAAAAGGATAGAAGGTTTCAATAAAGTTAGCAACAAATTTGTCATAGGTTTTATCAGCAGGTGTGATGTTAGCATTGGCTGAGATATCTAGCCATTTTTCAGTGAAGATGTTTCCATTCTTCTTGGTGAGGCAGCTGCATGCCACTGCAATTCTGGCTTTATCATCATCATAGAGCAGAGAGTTCATGGCAAACCAGGATGTCATTTGTTTAATTCATTGGTTAGTATTTTCTGGTTCTCTGAAGAATTCTTCTGGGTATCCAGCTTTTCTTTTGGCCATGGCAGGTGGTTGAGTGGGCAATGGGGTGGGTGATTGACTGGATGGTTGAGCTGGGGGTTGGGCTGGGGGTCCCAAGGTGATTCTTTGGTGTAATGCTGGTGGGGCAGTGAGTTGTCTTTCTAGTGTGCTAACTAGTGATTTTAGAGGGTGGTCTGTGGCAATAGATAAGGGATGGGCAGTTTCAGGGGGGTTGACTTTGATATCATCTGGTTCCTGAGCATTGGTGACAGGTAGGCTTTCACTAGGTGGGTTTGTACATTGCTGGGGAGCTCTAGGATTTTCATAGGGGTTAGTCCATGGGAGACTAAGTCTTCTGGATATTCTGTGGGGGTTGGAAATGGTGGGCAGTTACAGCACAATGGCTGTTGCTTTGGGACAAGCTTGATCTTTTGTTATGCAGGATCTGACACTGTCTTTGACTAATGTGCCAAATCAGATCTGGATGTTTCAAGTCTTGGAAGTCTCTGCACTAGTAGCAGTCCTAAGTTGTTTGGTGAAAGGTTCCTACAAGTGTTCAGACAAGGGTTCTGTACACACTAGATTAAGGAAGACTGCATGATGATTGCACAGATCAAGCTGCATAACTGTGGTACAGGATGCAGGATGTTTTACTAAGATTACTGAGCACAGACCACGAGTTGAAAATAGAAATTTATGAGTCATGAAATGCACAGCAAGGAATGCAGTGAAATATGATAGAAGGAGAATAACAAACCAATGCTGCACTGACCAAGAAGAGGTGATAAATAGGCCAAGATATTAGATGGAAGTGTTAGGGACATGAAGCACTGGTAAAAAGACAATACTTAGAAGAGAGGCCTGAGTCTAAGCATTATGAAGATAAGCCATAGTACAAGGAAGACCTGATGGAGAGCAATTGTAAGAAGAAGGGAGTGGGGTGCAACAATGTGAGAAAGGTAAAATTGTAACACTGTGAGTCTCACATCTGCAGTCACTTGAGTTGAGCTTCTGTGTCAGCAACTGGATCATGAGGTCCAAAGTTGGACTGTAGTTCAAATAGGAAGAGTTTCCAATCATCTATCCATAACAGATGATTCTCCAGAGGTTCATCTTCAAGGAGGTCTGGTTTGAAGTATTCTAGGGAAATGCCCTTAAGATAAGATTGAGCAAACATTACCTTTGCCTGGTCCTGTTTGTAGGACTTTGGGTTAGCTTGGAATGTTAGTTTGCATTGAACTATGAATGGATGAAGTTTCTTGAGATTGAACCTGTCAAAGGCATTGAGTTCTTGAACTTTGGTTTTGGAGTTATCAGAGTTCTTCTAACAATGGAGTGCCTACCTAGTCATGTCCTTAATTGTGCCAGCAAGCTGGGTGAAAGGTTCAAAGGTGAGTGGAACATCATTTGGGGGTCCAAAGGGATCTTTGGGTTCTTCAAGTTTGAAAGGTTCAGAACCAGAATTTGAGGCTGAGCTATCCCCATTGCCATCTCCAGGGTCTGATGGCAGACCACCAGGCCCACCAGATCCTTGTTTGTCTTGGTCATCTGGTAGTTCCCAGAAGTGGGATCCATCTGGAGATTCCAACTCACATGGAAGAGGTGTTAACAGAGAGGTTAACCCAAGATTGGGTTGCAGCGTGGACACAGAGTCACCATACCTGACTGAGAGGCTGATGAACTCACCAGGGATAGTTTGGGAGCTGCCAAAGGCAGTTCTTAAGGCTTGTTCATGAGTGTTGTGCATAGTACAGGTTGTTATTGAAAATTTGTACAAGAGTTAGTATGAATATACTGTTAGGTTTCCAGATCCTCCAGGCTCAAGTCTGATGGAGGTTTGGAACTTTGGAGGGGCGGAATTGTAAGTGACAAAGGTGGACTGGAGGTCCAATGGAAGAGACAGAAGAAACAGAAGAGATGGAAGAGATGGAAGAGACAGAAGAGACAGAAGGAAAAGGGGACTTAGTAATGAGGACATTGGTGCAGGACTTATGTGTTGTGCCCTTGCACAGATCCATGTCCTCAGATTTCAGAGGTCTGGAGTAGGACCAAGAGTTCAGAGTAGGAGGAGATGAGAAAGAGTTGGGCAGGAGTTGGAGAAGGGACTTTAGTTGATACTCATATTAAGGAGAATACATGGTGTGTGGAAGTCCTTAAGTATGTTTGAAGTAAGGTATGGAATGCCAAACAGGATTGAACATAAGACAGATGATAGACAGATGAAATGGTTTCATGGTAAAGTGATGATAACAATCAGAATGGAGGTAGGTAAGGTATGGGATGGACAGGAGAATGATAGATGGACAGAAGAATGACATATGTGAAGAATGATGATCAAGAATGACAGGTGTTAGATCTGGGATCTGTTCTGAGTGGAGATGTGAACTCTGAGTATAACTCTGGGCAGCAGAAGACAAGGAATGAGTGGACAATGGTGGAGTGGTCTGGAGAGGACTGGAGGAGACCAGAGGGGTGTGATGACTGTTTGAAATGGATATGACACCCATGATAGTTTTGTAGACATCATTTCATTATATTTCATGCTATATACATGTGCCATGACTGCTACTTCTGTCAAGACTGTGTTGGATAATCTCTGAGGCAACTCTGGAGGTCCAAAGTTCTAAGGGGTTCAGGACTTGGCTTCACCCTATGTGATGCACCCTTACAGGAGTTTCAGTGTCCTGGATTTGTGGAGGGTTAGAGTGGGGATGGAAGGTCAGAGTAGAGTCATCAAGACTCAGAGACAGAGTGGGGAGAGCATCAGGTCAAATCAATATTCAGACTGAGGTATCTACAGACAGAATACAGGGTTTATATATGGAGGGGAAATCAGATTAGTAAGGAGTTTGGAGGTTGGGTAAGGGAGGTGCTGGAGATGCTGCAGAGCTGTGCTCCACAGTTAACACTGCATGGAGGAGTCTGAGGAACAGAACTAATACAAATATGGATGGAATGGAATGGAACATAATAATATGGAATGTAACAGAATAGAATGTAACATACTGGAATGGAGGGCATAGCCTGAGTACAAAAGGAAATGGATCAGATATGGAACAGAAGTGAAAGGGAGTTGTCTATGAGGGGTCAGAGATGGTCAGAATGGACTGGAGATTGTGTGGAGGACTGAAGTTGGTCTGGGATATGGCAACTTCTCACCTTCCTCATTCCAACACCATGATCATTGTCATCATGCTGATCATGTTAGTGTTACAAACAAACCTTTTTCTTCTGCTCTTCTATGTTCTGCTACACTTTTTCCTTTTTACAGACACTTGGCTCCTGCATGTCATTTGCAGAGTCACATGTACATTTACCCTTTTTCTTACACTTCACTTACTCCTTCTTCTATACATTCTATTTCATGGACACTATCCCGATTCATGAGCTCTTTCACACTCTGCCTTCCATACATCATCTAGATTATGCAGGAGTTCCTTACATTTCCACCACATTCCATTTCTTCATCATCCACAGCATGTTCTTTCGCCTTCCTCCAAGTTCTATATGCCAGCCCTTATTGCGACCTCCTCTGTACTTAAGTCACTATGTCACACCATGTTCTGTAGCTTGTTCTTTCTGTATTCACCTGCAATCAGAGCAAGTCTCTTTCTTAGGCGTTGTCACCCTAAGTTAGCTATCTCAACCTTGTGGAGTGTGCCATCTTGCACCACTGTGTCCTCATCTGTCACCCAGCCATGATGCCCATATTCTCGACCTAATCTCAGTCACCCCAATGCATTACACATAGCATTGCCCTCAGGCCTGAAGGGTGCTCTCTCACCTGGTCTGCTTCAAGTCTCTGAATGGTGCCTGTCTCACTGGAGCTCATGCTACTCAGATAGTAGTGGTATGTCCTAGCCAAAGCTAGTTAGTAAACGCAAGTCTCTCACTTGCAGCATAACAGTTAGAGTGTTTGGATCAACCACTCCTGCTGTTGTGGCATTTGTCATAGATATTTGCTCATTGTGATTAGCGTTGGCTATGAACACACCATCATCATCTCTTGGTTGCTATGGCACTGGCCATGTGTGCATCACTGTCATTATCATGGTGGTGGTGCCATGCAGTTAGCCATATCCATGCCCCCATTGTCATTGCTGTGGTGCTGTGGCATTGGCCATAGATGCATTGCCACTCTCATTGTGGCACCATGCAGTTGGTTATGTTTGCACCCCTGTTGTTATTGTCATTGCAGTGTGCAGTTGCTCTCATCATTGTGGTTCTGTGGAATTGGTCACATCATGGTGCCATATGTTTGTGTGCATTGCTGTCATGGGCACCCTGTGTTAGTACCTCTGCACCATCATTGTTATTATCATTATGATACTATGGCATTGGCCATGAGCATGCATGTGATGTTATTGTGGCACTCAGCACTGGCTGTGAGTTCATGCATTGTTACAATTTGCCACATAGCCTACTTATCTAATTACTTACTCTGTACTCTATTTGTTCTCATTCAAGCATATAAATCCAGTTACTTTGCTTGTCTTATATCATGTCTATCATATTTCAAGGTCATTCACTTATCTCATACTCTGCTGGCACCTTTATCACATTTCAATTGTGAACTCAAACATGTCACCCACTTTATTTCAAGCATGGCTGCTTTTCTCATGTTATCATTTCTGCTTCAAGTTCAATCACTTACTTTATCTTCTATCCACTGTATATACATTCCTAATCTATTTAGCATGAGTAAAAGTGCAATTAAGCATGCCTATTCATGCCACACATCATTGCTTGATCTAAGTACATTCTATCCCTGCTTTCTGGTATAGCCTGTCTATGTGGATTTACTCACCTCAAACTCTGCTTGTCCTGTTTCAAGCAAGCACAAATACATGCCTTATCTTCATTCATCTCATTTTTGAAACTTCAAGCCTTACTGTTTTTTTATTTTATTTTGTATGAGTTTGATTGATACAAAATAGTCTGCTGACATTCTGCCCACTTATTCCCTAATGTCTTGCCTGACCTGGTTTACACCCACCACACTTATATATTGACCTTATTTACATGGTACTTGTTGTATTTATTCATAAATATGAGTACTGTCACACATATCAGTAACAGACTCATTGGTGGTGACTAATTTACAGCATCATTAGTAAATTTTTGGGCCACAGACTTGATGAAAAAAACTCACTAATTTTTTTCAGAAATCAAATGATCAAAATTAATGCATCATATTCAATCTATTGCAGTTTTCAAGCTACAAAACTCTATTCAAAACAGGATGAATGCTCTCCACACATATTCAGAATGATTTCCAGCCAATGTAAAATTTTTGCAAGATAAAATAAAGAGAATTGTGTTGAAAATGTAGTGAGATGGATACAGGCAGGTGGCTGTGCCTTGCTTATATAATCATGCACCATAGTATTAACAGCCAACAGTCTGGTGGGTTAGTGAGCCACATGGCAAGCATGAATTAAAAAGGAAAACCATGTGGCAAACATGGAAAAAGCAAAAAAAGCAAAAAAAGCAAAAATTAGTGACCTTAGTCAAACAAGTGTGAGGAACACAAGACAGTTGAAAAATGTGTCCACAATTGGTGATCATCACACATCATTCATTGGGCCCCCTACAGTCACAGATGGTCACATCATCTCTCAGCCATTCATATTTTAGATAAGTTGGTAGTGGGTTTAGCAAGCCAAAGGCCAGCCTTTTAGGACATGACCCTAGCATCCATACTGCTTTTGACCACAGTTAAGTACCCACCAGCCAATCTGTTACAGTTTTTCCTCTCTCTCTTTGTTATATGCTATACTTTTCCTCTTGCCTTCACAGACTCTTGGCTACAAGCTATTTTACATGGAGCCACATGTATGTTTCTTCTTGTGCTTACACTTTGTTTACTACTTCTTCTATACATTCTCCATTATGGACACTTTCCTCGTTCCTGAACCCACCCGGGTGTAGTCTTGTGTAAGATCATGCCATCTTATTGCAAGTTTCATAACATTCCACGACCTTCTGTGCTGCATCATTCACAGTCATTCTATGATGTTTCTTTACTTTCTATATGCTGGCCCTGTCATATCCCGGATCCACAAGTCTAACTCCGACCCTCCGAGGTCACTCCGATACCAACTCCATCCAACTCCGGTCCGATTTCCTTTTGTATTTATGCTATGCTTTAACGTTCCATTCCGTTGCGATACGCTCCATTCCGTTACGTTCCATATTCTTACGTTCCATTCCATTCCATCCGTATTAGCATTA
>JBBPKF010000155.1:0-16686 GCA_038089175.1 Binderoboletus segoi | reverse complement strand
ATGGACATAGCGAAGATGAACTCGGAAGCTGAGACGCGCCCGGAGACGTAGGCTGTGCCGAGATAGCCCGAGAGATATGCTGTTAGGGGTACACCACGCAAATTAAATACGGCAGGCTAACAAGACACTGAGAAAAAAAGCACCTTCGGCAACAGACTGAAGAACCTTGGTATATCCTTGTGTGATCTGCTATACGGGTGCTGGACTGAGCGTTACTGAAATGCTCTGCGCTCTAAGTCTGTCGGTGTTTGGTAGATCTTCCAGCTGTGCATGTCCGAACAAGACGTCAACGTGCACTTGAGATCCCAAATGGAAAGAGTACTCTGAAAGGTTCCCTGCGAGCGTGCCAGCGCTCTGTGCGCTAAGCGACTTTGTCGCGAAAGAGAATAGAGTGGTAGTTTGAATAGTGTTAAGGTTGCCTTGACGCGTTAGCCCACCACCAGCTTGCACGTGAAAGACACCATGCCCATCGTTTCGCACCTCGCGTGTTTCGATCTTGAGGTTTGGATTACAGCTCAAAATGGCCATCGTCCATGTAAGGTCAGGAAAAGAAATCGTAAAGGCAGTATTCAAGCTTGTGAGGTCAAGCATGACATTGGCAGTGTTCAGGGGCACCGGTAAACAACCAGATTGGCACTGAGCCAGGAGGAACACCGTTGATCCATCCGTACATGGTCCCTGGCTGGTATGGTTTGTCACAGAATGTTTGGGGTCCACAACTATGGAAATGGATCCTAGAAGATAGAAGATTGGTACGCAGGAATAAAATCAAGTTAATGACTCGCCTCCACCGACAGCCATGTCACCCAAAGATACATCCAATTCGAAGTCAATGAGGTAAACCGCTAGCAGTGATCCAGCAGCTAATGACGAGTTTACTGGGATCAAAAGAGGTGCAGTGATATTCGTGGAAGCCCAGGAACAGGATGGATTGACACCGATAACATCAGTCATCCACCTCGCACTTTTCTTGGCAGACAAATCGAGAGGTGGGGGTACAATGTACGCCGCATAGTCTGGTTTTGATGTATTTGCTATGCTATAATGATACTGGATACCAAGCCCAATTTCGGCCCATGCGATAGCGGCTGCTGTATCGGAGTTCAGCGTTGCGTCGTGCCCCGGGTTCCCAGTATATGTGGCACTAAAGAAAACACAATTAACATTTCGGATCTACCGACATTGATATACACACCGCAACACGCTTTGCGGAGAGACTGCTCCAATAGCAAATGCCATCAATTCTCCATCAACTAATGCACTTTCGATTGTCACTGCGTACAATAAATGATGGGAAATGAAGGCCCCCTGGGTAAGAATTTACGTGGCTTACAGGTCCCCGCAGCGAAGGTTGACAAAACAAAGATCAGGAGTGATGCCATGATCCCAAGTGTGTAGTGGTGGGAGCATGTACGCCTCCAAATAGCTGTCATCATATCAAAATTTCCAAAGGATGGAGTAGAGACATGGTTGATCATCCTCAACATCTGCAAAAAAGGATATGACTATGTAGGGCCATGTAGTCTATATGGTGCTGGTAGCCCTGATAGTCTTCTCAAAACTATATAGTCCTACATAGCCAACATTTTTTCTACATAGACTACTGTAGCAAACATAAATCCATCCACCTTCCATAGATGAGCAACTACCACTACTTAGCCTAACATAGATCCTTCTTCAGGCTGGTAACTTTGCAGACAAAATTTCATTATATTTATATTTGATATTATATACATGTGATGTGACTGCACTACATCTCCTCCCACTTCCAGTGTCATGATTCTTTTCTTTCTTCACAATATCACATATGATGTAGTTATCCTTTCACATATATCACTATATCACAGAATGTTCTACCTTGTTCTATCACATTCCATAGCATCAGACTTGCCCTAAACTACATAGTATATATATCAGACTACAATCGTGTATGTGTCTCTAGGTTTGGAATCATTATTCATTCTCTTGTCTTGCGAGTTCCCTGGAGCTTGTCTCAATTTGAGTCATATCTAACATATTCCAAACCTCCTCTACTCCACCATACTTGTGAACTCTCTCACACATTCCACTGCCTAGTTGTTGCTTTTCACTGCAGCTAGTTTCTACTTGCTCGTACCATGGCTGGATCCCAGGCTTAAGGGAAATCTACACCCAGTTGTATTCCATCTGGTGGGACTAGCACCCAATCCACACTATTCGTATCATCATCTGCCATTATAAATAAGGATAACGTTGCTCTTCCCATAGTGCACTAGGGGCCTTACTTGGTGAGGGCTGCCAAGCATAGAGCACATTGACAACACTCCCCATTCGCGTGATTATGGGTATTGTCATGTTGGTATACCACCATTATCTGGTATTGCTGCTGTAGCCAGGCAGATACCTTCCAGTTCCCCCCATTGTGTCATACAACTCTTGCCTGCAGATTTTCAACCATAGGTATCTCCCCTGTGTCCTGTTACTAACCAAATCCTCTAGATACGAGTATAGTGGTGTATGCACCCAGATCCGATTCTAGGCATACTCGTACCAATCCTCAAAAGATGTCTATGGTCCCCCTTCCCCCATCTCATCCCACTACCATGACCTCCAACATCAATCCCTGGGAGCCTCACGCTCCTACTCCCACCATTTCGTCCAACTCCACTCAACATACACAACCATTCTATAGAATGAACCATCCAGAAACCCCTATGTCTCCCCAGCCCAGATGAACATCACCATCCATTCCCACTGATGTCCTTGGGCAACTAGCCCAAACTAACCTCCAATCATTCGAAGAGCGATACTGAGTGTGGTACACGTGGTACCTAATCAACCCTGCAAATGCGGGGCCACCACCAATGCCATCGTACTCCCCAAGGCACCATCCACTCCCAACGCTGCCCACTCCTGCTGCCCTGGTTGTAAGTTGGCCAAAGCTGCGAGTTGCATTACCCATGCAACCGGTCAGCAAGTTGATAATGGCGAAACCAGAACAGTACGACAGAAACAAAACCAAGTTCGTTTCTTGGTGGTGCTCCATCACACTGTACCTTGATGGCTTCTCTGAGAAGCCCACTGATTACCAAAAAACCATGATAGTACTGTCTTACATGAAGGCATGAACACCCGCTGGTGCTTTTGCTGACCTATATGTGACCTGTGAGTGTCACAAAGTAAATTCCTTCACCAACTTACAAGTCGAACTAGGCAAGTCCTTTCAGCCCCTGTCCCTGCACCACGACACAGAAAAGAAGTTACTCAACAACAAACAAAAATCCTCTGAAACCATCGAGGAATACTTCATTTGAGTACGACAACTTATGGACAATGCTGAGTATGATGAAATCACCAATGCCCGGACCCTCATCAATGTCCTATGGGCCAATGTCAAACAGACCATTGTTGAAATGGTCAAACGTGTCTATTTCCACTCGCTCGAAGGCTGGACCTTCATGCAGCAGGAAACAAAGCTCATCAGAGCTGACCAAGTGGACCAAGAGATCTGATCCTGGAAGGCTGGAGCTTCCTTCTTCACCCCCTGCCAGTATTATTCAAAGCCGGCTGATAACAAGGCCACTTTCTCTACAGCTCTGCAACTGAAAGTGAAGACTGTCAGTCCAAACATGCCTGGTGTCTTCGGGGGATCTGGGGTTCCCATGGATATCAGCAAGGCACATGCTGAAGGAAAGTGTGCCAAATGCTCCACCCTGTGGCCATGCAAGGTCCATTTCCACCCTCAGTGACAAATTCACCAGTTTACATTCCAAAATAAAATCATTGAGTACAAAGATGGGGAGGATATTACGGAGAAGGTCCATGCAATCATGAAGGAAACGGGTTTTGGACTTGTACAGTAGTTACAGGTCAAACTACCATGCCCACATGTACCTCTGTAGATAAGAATTCGAAAGTTGTTCATACTTTGAAACAGAGTGCAGCAAAAGACCTTTCTGACAACTCCTTTCCCCTCCCCATCAAATGTGTGAACCCCAATGCAATCCTACCAACCCGAGGCTCTGAAAATGCGGCAGACATTGACCTGTACACAACAGAAACAAAAACTGTGCCCAGACAAGGGCAAAACACAATAGACATCAGTGTCCAACTCACCCTCCCCAATGGTACCTATGGACGGATAGCCTCCCAAAGTGGACTAGCCAAAAAGGGGATACACATTGGAGCCAGTGTGATTGATGCCGACTACAGAGGAAACATCCTCATTCTCCTCTGTAACAACACAGACAAAGATTTCGATATAATCAAGGGAGACAGAGTTGTGCAACTCATCGTTAAGCAAATAGGTGTCCCTAAAATTATCGAAGTCAAAACCCTTCCCAAAACCAAGCATGCAACTCAGGGATTCAGTTCCACTGGTGGCCATAAATTGCTTGAATCAAAAACCAGAACCAAGAGCACAGGTGCAGTGCCCCCCTTGGTGACAAAGATTCTTCTCCGACCAAAGAAGGAGGTCATAGTTGGAAGCAGCAGCGTGCCACACTCCCTCCCAGACCAGTCGTGGTTGAATACGGTCGACCCATGGTCCATTTGATGGATTAAAGCTGTAGTAGACAACACCGATGAAAAACAAGCCATTACACATCTTTGCTCATTCGTCCATGAAAGTCAAAAAGTCAAAGTCGACCGATTCCTCCTAAACGATCTAAAAACGATGAAAGATGAGGATGCACACTGGGTAATTCAAGATCTCCAACACAAACCAAGATATATTCAAAGGTCAGAGAGGTCTACAAAACAAGCACTAGAAGTGAAAGTGACACTCAAACTTCCCGATGCAAGAACCCTCAACATTCAAGCACTGATAGACTCAGGGTGCACCGGATCCTCTATTGATGTTGATTTCATCAAACAACACCAATTGACGACACATCAACTACCCAGATCCATCCCTGTCTACAATGCGGATGGATCACTTAATGCAGGAGGACAAATAAAAGAGTTCATCATCACTGGACTCCAAATTGACAACCACACAGAACAGATTGCCCTAGTGGTAACTCAACTGGGAACTAATCCCATCTTCCTTGGACACGAGTGGTTGGAGAAACACAACCTGAACATTGACTGGAAACAAGGAACACTTGAGTTCTGATGTGACCATGATCACATTCCAGATCTCCTCCCCACCAAAGATGATGACGATGAGGAAAACGAGTTGGAACCAGGAGACTGTCTGTTCCAAGTAGATGTCGAATCATATGTACAAAATGTAGCCACCGACATAGCAGTAGTGACAAATGAAAAGAAAAGAAAAAAGACGTTCGAAGAAATTGTCCCAGAAGCATATCACGAGTATAAAGACGTGTTTGCTAAAGAATCCTTGGATGAAATGCCACCACACTGACCTTGGGATCACGCCATTGAGCTACTCCCAGGAGACCACGTCGTAGACTGCAAAACGTACAACCTCACACTAGATGAACAAAAGGAACTCGACAAATTCCTCGAAGAGAACCTTAAAACCAGCAGAATACACCCATCCAAATCTCCCTTCGCATCCGCCTTCTTCTTTATCAAAAAGAAAGATGGATGCCTCCAACCAGTACAGGATTATCAAAAGCTAAATGCAATAACAGTAAAAAATCAATATCCTCTTCCCCTCATATCAGAGCTCATCGACAAGTTGAAGTCAGCCAAATACTTCACAAAACTTGACATCCGATGGGGATACAATAATATCCGAATGAAAGAGGGAGACGAATGGAAGGTGGCATTCCACACCAATTGAGGGCTATTCAAACCACTCGTCATGTTCTTCAGGTTGATGAACTCTCCAGCAACCTTTCAGACAATGATGAACCACCTTTTCAGAGACCTGGTAAACAGAGGAAAAGTTGTAGTATACATGGACAACATCATGATCTACACTAAAACTCTAAAAGAACACCAGTTAATCACAAAAGAGGTGCTTCAAATTCTGAGAGATAATAAATTGTCGCTCAAACCCAAAAAATGTGAGTTAGAAATGACTGAAACTGAGTACTTAGGTCTCATTGTAAGCGAAAATGAAATAAAAATGGATCAAGAAAAAGTGAAGGCCGTCCTTGACTGGCCAACCCCCACTACAAAAAAGACAGTCAGAGGTTTCCTAGGATTCCTCAACTTCTATCATTGATTCATCAAAGATTTCACCAAAATCGCCAAACCCCTAAATGCCCTCACCTTGGAAACAAAAGAATTCAACTGGGATGAGAAATGCCAAGAGGCCTTTGACACCTTGAAGCAAGCACTCATGGCTGCTACACTCCTCGGTCTCCCAGTCGAAGACAAACCATTTCGAGTGGAAACCAACAGATCTGGGATTGGCCTAGGTGGAATCCTATCCCAACAACTCAATGGAGTATGGAGACCCATTGCATACATTTCTCGAGGACTACATGAAGCAGAATGTAACTACCACACCGCAGACCTTGAAATGCTAGCAGTCATCTTTGCACTCCAAGAATGGTGCCAGTATCTTCTTGGTGCTCACCTCCCATTTGAAATCTGGTCGGATCACAAAAACCTTGAGTTCTTCTGTAAACCACAGGACTTGAGTAGATGCCAAGCACATTGGCAACAATTCATCCAAGAATATTATTTCACCATCATGCACAAACCTGGTAAATCAAACCCAGCCAACCCTCTGTCCCAGAGGCCAGACTTTGAAAAGGGGGTGGAAAATGACAACAAAGCCAAAATCCTACTACCTGAATGATTTTTCTCATCGCAAGTTGCTGCTGTGCACACTTCCAAGAAACAAACAGGGTCAATAATAACAGAAATCGTCAAACACCAATCCCAATTAGACCGGTTTGCAAAGAATGGATTGGAAAAAGCGGACACAAAGTGAAACAGGAAAGAAGGACTCGTCTATTGAGATGACAAAATCTATGTCCCAAAAGTGCAAAGACTGCGAGAACACATCATAATCAAAAACCATGATCACCCACTCGCAGGACACCCAGGCACTCAACGAACCCGAGACCTTATCCTAAACAACTACTACTGGCCAACCATCTGAAAAGATGTCGAAAGATATGTCAAAGGATGTGACGCCTGTCAATGGGTTAAACCCAAAAGAAGTCACACCACTCCGCTTCATCCCAATGCCATCCCAAATGCTCCTTGGGAAGAGATATCCATTGATATAGTCAGTCCTCTACCAGAGTCACAGGGCAAAGACACCCTCCTTGTCGTAGTAGATCAATTTTCCAAAATGATACACGTGTTCCCCATAATGAATAACATAACCACACTTGGAGTCACCACAATCTACAGAGACCATGTGTTCAAACTACACGGCATCCCTAAGAAAGTAATCTCTGATTGAGGGACACAATTCGTATCATCCTTCATGACCGATTTATACAAACTTTTGAAAATAGAGGCAAACCCATTGACAGCATACCATCCCCAAACAGACAGTCAAATGGAATGATTTAATGCAGAGATCAAACAGTACCTTCATATCTATTGCAATCACCATCAGACAGATTGGGCAGACTGGATATCACTAGCCGAATTTGCCCATAATCAAAAGACATCATCGGCAATGGGATACTCACTGTTTATGTTAAACTATGGGCAACAACCACTCATCAATCCTGATGTTCAACAGATGGTGAGGAACAAGGCAGCAAAAGACTTTGTCACCCACATGAAACAAACCAAAGACAAAGCAAGAAACGCCCTAGAGCATGCGGCCGCGGACATGACATGATTTCACGATCGAAAAGCCACAGAATGCCCAGAGTACAAACCAGGCAACTTGGTTTTAGTCGAAGCATTGTATATCTGAACAGACCAGCCAATGAAAAAGCTTGACGACAAACGCTATGGACCATTCAAAGTAGTTGAAAAAGTAGGGGCCAGCGCATATCGACTTCGACTCAATCACACTTGGAAACATATTCACCCTGTATTCAATAAATGTCAACTATGGCCATACATCAAAGGGCAGTTCCCCAGCCAAATAAAAGTGCCTTCTCCTCCTCCCAACCTTGTAGATGGTCAAGAAGAACAGGAAATCAAATACATTGTTGACTTCAGAGAAAAACAAGAGAAAATCGAATAT
This sequence comes from Binderoboletus segoi, assembly GCA_038089175.1. NCBI lineage: Eukaryota > Fungi > Basidiomycota > Agaricomycetes > Boletales > Boletaceae > Binderoboletus > Binderoboletus segoi. The sequence goes on along the minus strand of JBBPKF010000155.1, from coordinate 8,627 downwards.
CTCATACACTGGAAGGGATTCCTGAGAGAAGAAAATGAATGGCTCAAAGAAAGGGATTTGACACATGCCAAGGAAGCCATCAAAGACTTCCATCAGTGTCATCCCACAGCCCCACGACTGAAAAGGCAAATGCACCTTTGTACGTGCAAATGTCCCATCTGTCAAGGGCAATCCCTCCCTATACCAACAGGGCTATTCGTCTCGCCTGAATTCCTTGAATTCAGATCTAAATATAATCATTATCCCAATGATCTTTTCGAAATCCCTCCAATTCCTGATATTGCTAGTATCACAGCTGTCGAGGACAACAGCCCTTGAAAAGGGGGTAATGTCATGATTCTTTTCTTTCTTCACAATATCACGTATGACGTAGTTATCCTTTCACATATATCACTATATCACAGAATGTTCTACCTTGTTCTATCACATTTCATAGCATCAGACTTGCCCTAAACTACATAGTATATATATCAGACTACAATCATGTATGTGTCTCTAGGTTTGGAATAATTATTCATTCTCTTGTCTTGCGAGTTCCCTGGAGCGTGTCTCGATTTGAGTCGTATCTAACATCCAGTCACCATACATTGAACTGTCAGGTCAATACTTGCACCATCATCCTCACCACCCTTGTTGTGTTAATTGGCCACAGGGGTGCTGGCATCTACATTGTCCTCACCATCCTCACCACACCATGGCACTGGCCATAGGGATGCCAGTGTTGTGTTGTCATCATCACTGTGCTTGTTGTGCCATAGCACTAGCCATAGGCATGCTGGCATTGACATTATCATCACTGTCCTCATTGCACTGTGGCAGTGGCCATGGACATGCTGGTGTTGTTGTTGCCATTGCCATTGTGGTGCTGTGGCATTGGCTATGGAGGTGCTGGCATCAATGTCATCATGCTGTTCCCATTGCACTGTGGGCCTGGGGGTGTTGGCTGTGGGGTTGGCCATGCATATGTCATTGTTATGCTGCAAGTGGAGACTTGTGTAACAACTTCAACCCTTCTTGGATTCCTCAGCTGACAGCTGGACGATGCTCAAGGTGAGAGAGCACCCTATATCAGAGTGAATGAGTGTGCAGAGGAATTACGCTTCTACAGGCTCGACGACCTTGACGGACTTGATACTGTTCGGGTCGACCAAAGGTTCAGTGTTGTGGCTTGGCAACACTCAAGGACACAGCTGCTAGAGACGGCTAGCACCACAAGGTCAAGATAACTAACTTAGGGTGACAAGGCCTAAGAAAGAGACTGCTCTGTTTGCAGGATAGTACAGAAAGAACAGAATGGAGAATACGATGTGTGGTAGTGACTTATATACAGAGATAGTGAGATAGTTAAGGGCTGGCATAGAATGTAAAAGAACATTGGAGACATCAGAAGATGAGATAAAAGATATGACTAAACGTGCTGCAGATTACCGAGATTTGGAACATGAAAGAAGGTAAGAGAAACTGGTATCCAGAAAGCAGCTAAGCCTGAGTCATTTGGGAAAATGTCCGTATTCAAGTATATAGAGAAGAAGGAGTAATCGCAAGGTGAGAAAGAGGGTAAACGTACAAGTGGCACCACATAGGAGGTGTTGGAGCCAGGTGTCTGTGAAATGTAGGAGTAGGAGGCAACATGCATAGGTAAAAAGAAGAAGAAAGAGGGAAAATTGTAACAGTCATCATTGTCATCACAGCATGGAGGCATTGGCCTTGTGCATGTTGTCGTCATCATGGCACAGTGGTGTTGGCTATGCATATGGTGTTGTCATTGTTGGCATGCTGGGGTACTGCCCATGTGTGCACTGGCATTGTTGTCATCATTGTGGTGTGGGAGTATTGGCCATGCATGCATTGTTGTCATTGTCAAGGTGCAGTAACATTGGCCATGCACACAGGGCCATTGTTGTCATCACAGCATGGTGACATTGGCCATGTGTATGTTGTCATCATTGTGGAATGGTGGCATTGGCCATGTGCATGGCATAGTTGTCATCAGTATAGCATGGGGGAATTGCTCATGTGTGCACCATGTCATCATCATCAGACTCGATCAAACTTAAATGATCTAGTGGCTGTGCCCATAATTTGCACATAAACACATCAGCACACAATTCCACAACCCTTGTGAGGAGCTTACATTGTTCTTGGAAGCATCTGCCTGGATTCATGAAGCTGTAGTTGAGCAGTGGATGAGAATGGAGTGGTAAGTTCTACAGAATGATGTCAACCTGGCTGAAGTGTAGGACTGGTAGTGGCAAGAATGAAGGGAAACATATCCACTCCAGGTATGCCTGTTGAACCACTAAGAAGACAACCTCTGAATTGATCATTCATTTTTCAGCATTGTGATTCAAACATTCTTTGATTCAGGATGTGACATAGGTAGAGAACACATAGGTGTTATAGCTGATTAATAACCAGCATCAGGTGCATGGGAAATGGCTCTCACAAGCAGGTCAAACATCCCAATCTACAAGATATAGGAATGACACTTGAAAGATGATGAAGACATGAACACCTTCAGTGCACAGTCAGGGAGCAACTTGAGGAATGAAACCATTATAGGTGACTGTCAGTCCAATCAGAGACACAATCCAGTATATTTCTGGAATGACTGGGCATAGAAGCCCTGTTGGTTTGGACTTCTTGTTGACATGAGCATCTGTCTGGCCAATGGGTTGTGCATGCTCAGGGCCCCTGGTGTCATTGGTAGTGAACTTGAAGAAGAGGCTGGATCATGCTAACCTTCGTTGTCAGCATTGTTCAATGTGGAATTGAAATCGCTAGATCAAATATCTATGACAATGGCTCATGCTAATGGTCAGATGTGGCTTGGCAGAGAGCTTTTGTGTTTCAATGGCATCTATGGAATCAGGAGATTTGCTGGAATAGCTAGACAGAGAAGCATTCTTGTCTGGGGATAGTCTATTCTGTGAACTCTGTTGGTGCTGGCTGAGAGCATCTGCTGCTCCTGCTGCTGTTGGGCAAGCTTTTGTTACTCTTTCTTGCCCTGGCATATGAGGGCAGGAATGTGAGGATTCTCACAGGGGCATCATCTGCATGCAATGATGAAAAGAGAGGTACCATCCAAGGAGAAACTAGAAGAAGGGTCACCCCATGGGCAAGGTTGTGTGTGTTTATGCTGTGGGTGAGGTGGATGTAGCAGTTGTCATTGAACTGAGCAATGAACATAGTGTTTTGGTAGTGGAGGTAGGTGTCATATCCTGGGCCAACTCTGGTCCTCCACACCATCTCTGGTCCATTCTGACCATCTTCAACCCCTCATAGACAACTCTGTTCTGCTTCCATTCCATATCCGATCTGTTTCCTTTCCTACTCAGGCTATGCTCTCCGTTCCAGTATGTTATTTTCCATTCTGTTATGTTTCATATCATTATGTTCCATTCCATTCCACCTGTATTTGTATTAGCTCTGCTTCTCAGACTTCTCCATGCAGTGTTAACTGTGGAGCACAGCTCTGCAGCACCTCCAGTACCTTACTTATCTGACCTCTGGACTCCTTAATAATCCAAGTTCTCTCCAGTATATAAACTCTATACTCTGTCTGTAGATACTTCAGTCTGACTATTGATTTGACCTGACCTTCTCCCCACTCTATCTCTGAGTCTTGATGACTCTACTCTGACCTTCTGTTCTCACTCCGACCCTCCACAAATCTGGGACACTGGAACTCTTGTAAGAGCACACCACATAAGGTGAAGCCAAGTCCTGAATCCCTCAGAACTCCAGACCTCCAGAGTTGCCTCAGAGATCGTCCAACATGGTCTTGACAGTATATTTGGACTCCACACTTGCAGAGAGTTCCCACCCTGTTCCACTCATTATGAACACCAGATTCTGCTCTCATGCTATGACCAACACTCCTTTGTCCCCCTGACACAATCTCCTCAGTGCTCTTGGCAGCAACTGTTGAGGCCTGGAAGTCATCAATTAGTTCTGGAGCTTCTCCACCAGATGGACTGCCCCTTCTGCATCCCAACCACACCCCTCTCAGTTTTTCCCTACTTCCAGAGTGCACATTGAGGAACTCCCAGACAAAGACTCCCCTCCGAATCCACTTGCCTTCCCTATCCCTGTCACTCATAGAACAAACTCAGGAAATCTGGATGTGCCCAGAGGAAATCCCTCCAATGGCAACTCCAATTCCCCTAAAGACAAGTCAGACCCCTCCAGTTTTGAAGATGAGCAGATCCCTCATGACATGCTTGCCAACCTAGCCAGTGCAATCTGGGGCCTCACACACTCATTGAAACAGAAATCCTCTGAATCTGTGCAGCAGACCAAAGTTCATGAACTGGACCAGTTTGATGGGTCAGATCTCTGCAAACTCTGGGTCTTCTTAGTTTAATGTGAACTCAATTTCCAGAACTGCCCAAAAGCCTTCACATCTGACTACACTAGGGTCACTTTTGCCCAGTCCTACCTCAAGGGCATGGTGCTTGAATGGTTCAAACTGGATCTCCTCCAAGTGGAAGATCTGACACTCTGCCTGCTCTGGATGGATAACTACCAGAAGTTCATTCTAGAGCTCCAGACCAACTTCAGACTGCATGACCCTGTCAGAGATATGGAGCATCAGCTCGATCAACTGACCATGAAGGATGGTCAGAAGATCAACCAATACATCATAGACTTCAATCAGATCGCTTCACTGGTCCAGGGGCTATGGAGATGGTGCCCTCTGGCACCACTTCTACAATGGCCTTCTGGACCACATCAAGGACGAAATTTCTCATGTCGACAAGCCTCCTACCCTCTTTGAACTCTGTCACCTTGCACATGCCATCAACACTTGCCACTGGGAGCGCAAATCAGAACTCAGTCATCAAAAAAGCCTTTTTCTGACCATCACAGATCCTCTGACAAGTCCTCCACCCCATCTGCCCCTTCCACTTGTTTCTCTGGCTTTCCTAAGGAGGAGCCTGCCAATCCCAACACCTCCGGAGCTTCTGCTCCTCCAGCTCCAGACTTATCATTCCAGCTTGGACAGGACAGTAGGCTCATCATGGCAGAATGCACATGCTGCCTTGAGAATAACCTGTGCATGTTCTGTGGCCAGGCTGGCCAAATGGCCAAGGATTGCTCAAAGCCCACCTCTCAAGCAGCCCAGGCTCATGTGGCCAAGGCCAAACCTCTGAAAGCAAAACTGGAGGCCTCTTCAGAGGCACACAAATAGTCAACCCCTCCAACTCCACATGGCTTGAGGTAGCATTGCCTCCTCCTGTGCCTTCCTGACCATTCAATCCAATGCATCCACTCTCTGACCCTGAATCATCTGCTATCCATTCCTGTGCCTCCTTTGTGCTGTGCACATTGGATGTACTCCCTGCCATACCCCTCTGTTCAACTCCATCATCCAAAAAGACCTCTGAACCCCATGCTCACTTAACTCCTGACCTCTTCCCTCCGTTCTAAAAACTGGTCATCACTCTGTTGACATTTATATCAAATCTGCTGGATGGTTTCCACCCCTTTATGCTAGGAAATCACAGACTTGCCCATGAACAATTCATTGATTGATAGGGTTTAGAGCTGTATCATTCCACTCACCTGGACATACCATGCCTGCATCTTTGAGCTTGCCTCCACAGCCTCCAGCACTTCTGCCTCCAGCTGACCCTGCTTTCTCCAATGTACTGTGTTCCTCCACCCTTCACCTTCTTCACCCTCCAGAGCTCACTCTCTGCTCTGCCTCCATCACCCTGCATGCTGGGTTTTCTGCAGCCTGACACCCTCACTTGATGATGGGACATCTCTCCCAAAGAGGGGAATAGGGCTATGCCCATGTCAATCTGTTTACCCTCTCCACCCCATCTCTTCCTGTTTTTTGATCTCTGGCTTGGTCCAGACATCACTCTGCTTGTCCTGAATGGGACATTTACATTTCACAAAAGATGATGTATATGGCAGTACACTACTCTGCCATTTCACCCTCCACACTGGCCTCTGCCTCTCTGGCCTCCATCTCCATGGCCTCCTCATCCTTTGACTCATTCCCAGCTGCAACCTCCACCTGCATGGCATCCATCAATGTGCCCCATGGCTGGTGCTCAGCAATGACCTTTCCAGATGCCTCCTTTGCCAGCCCCACTAACTTCTCCTCTGGTCCATCTGTCATATCCCAGACCAACTCTGGTCCTCTGCACCATTTCCAGTCCATTCTGATCATCTCCAACCCATCATAGACAACTCCATTCCACTTCCATCCCATCTCCAATTCATTTCCTTTTGGACTCAGGCTATGCCCTTCATTCCAGTATGTTATGTTCCATTCCATTATGTTCCATATCATTACGTTCCATTCCATTTTATCTGTATCTGTATTAGTTCCACTCCTCAGACTCCTCTGTGCAGTGTCAACTGTGGAGCACAACTCCACAGCACCTCCAGTACATTACTTATTTGACCTCCAGACTCCTTAGTAATCTGACTTCCCTTCAGTATATAAACTCCATACTCTGTCTGTACATACCTCAGTCTGGATATCAACTTGACCTGACCTTCTCCCCACTCTGCCTCTGAGTCTTGATGACTCTACTCTGACCCTTCATTCTTACTCCAAATCTCTGCAAATCTGGGACACCAGAACTCCTGTAAGGGCACACCACATAAGGTGAAGCCAAGTCCCAAATCCCTCAGAACTCCGGACCTCCGGAGTTATCTTGGAGATCATCTGACATGGTCTTAATAGTATATCCAGACTCCACACTTGCAGAGAGTTCCCATCCTGTTCCACTCATTATAAACACCAGATTCCGCTCTTGTGCTATGACCAATGCTCCTTTGTCCCCCTGACACAATCTGCTCAGTGCTCTTGATAGCAACCATCAAGGCCCAGAAGTTGTCAATCAGTTCTGGAGCTTCTCTGCCAGATGGACTGCCCCTTCTGCATCCCAACCACACCCCCCTCAGTTTTTCCCTACCCCTGGAGCACACATTGAGAAACTCCCAGATGAAGACTCCCCTCTGAATCCACTTGCCTTCCATACCCCCATCACTCATAGAACAAACTCTGGACATTCAGATGTGCCTGGAGGCAATCTCTCCAATGGCAACTCTGATCTCCCTAAAGACGAGTCAGACCTCTCTAGTTTCAAAGATGAGCAGATCCCTTGTGACATGCTTGTCAACCTAGCTAGCGCAATCCAGGGCCTCACATGCTTGTCAAAATGGAAATCCTCTGAATCTGCACAGCAGACCAAAGTCTGAGAACTGGACCAGTTTGATGGGTTGGACCCCCACAAACTCTGGGTCTTCTTAGTCCAATGTGAACTCAATTTTCAAAACCACCCAAAAGCCTTCACATCTGACTGCACTAGGGTCACTTTTGCCCAATCCTATGTCAAGGGCATGGCACTCAAATGGTTCAAACTGGATCTCCTCCAAGTGGAAGATCTGGCACTCCACCCACTCTGGATGGATGACTACCAGGAGTTCATCCTAGAGCTTCAGACCAACTTTGGACTGCACAACCCTGTCGAAGATGTGGAGCACCAGCTGAATCAATTGACCATGAAAGATGGTCAGAAGATCAACCACTATGTCATAGATTTTAATTGGATTGCTTCATTGGTCTGGGGCTACAGAATTGGTGCCCTCTGGCACCACTTCTACAATGGCCTTCCAGACCACATCAAGGACGAATTTCTCATGTTGGCAAGCCTCCTACCCTCTCCAAACTCTGTCACCTTGCCCACACCATCGATGCTTGCCACTGGAAGTGCAAATCAGAACTCAGTCATCAAATGAAGCTTTTCTCTGACCATCACAGACCTTCTGACAAGCCCTCCACTGCATCTGCCCCTTCTGCTGGTTCCTTCAGCTCTCCTAAGGAGAAGCCTGCCAATTCCAATACCTCTGGAGCTTCTGCTTCTCTGGCTCCAGGCTTGTCATTCCAGCTCAAAGAGGACAGTAGGCTCACTGCAGCAGAATGCACATGCCACTTCAACAATAACCTGTGCATGTTCTGTGGCCAGGCCAGCCACATGGCCAAGGATTGCTTGAAGCCCACCTCACAAGCAGCCCAGGCTCATGAGGCCAAGGCCAAACCTCTGGAAGCAAAACTGGAGGCCTTTTTGGAGGTGCACAAATAGTCAACCCCTCTGACTCTGCACAGCTTGAGGTAGCATTGCCTCCTCCTGTGCCTTCCAACAAACCCAACTCAACATGTCCATTCTCTGACCTCAAATTGCTACCCATTCCTGTACCTCCTTTGTGCTGTGCACATCGGATGTACCCCTGCTCTACTCCTCCATTTAACTCCATTGTCTGGAAAGACCTCTGGACCCCATGCTCACTTGAACCTGTTACAATTTTACCTCTCTCATGTCATCGCTCCTCGGTTCTTGTTGATTGTCCTTACACTTCATCAGATCTTACTCTTACTTTGGCTCGTCTTTGTCTTGATCGGACTCAACCCGTCATTCTAAGTATCATCTCCTTATTGGTACTTCGTGTCCCCTATCCTCCCATCCGATATAATGGCCTTGTTGTCATTGCATATTAGTCTGTGCAGCAGCGGTTTGTCATTCTCGTTCTATTAACTTCCACTGCATTCCATGCTGCGCGTTTCATGACTCATCATTTCTCTTCCGTATATAATCGTATGT
>JBBPKF010000153.1:0-16782 GCA_038089175.1 Binderoboletus segoi | reverse complement strand
CAGCAGAGTCCGGGATCGGCGAATAGGATGTCGACGATGACAACGACGACGGTGAGCGATGTGATGGACCTGGACGAGGGCTCGACGAGCGCGAGGACTGGCACGCATAAGCGAAAGGCAGATTTGGACGACAATATCGAGATCATGGAGGGTATGTTACCCATTCGGCCGGAGGCCAAAAGGCCGAAGAGTGTCAAGGCGCGGGGGAAGAGACGGTAGTTGGCACCTTCAAGTCGTCCGTGGCGCGCATAGTCACGGCTGCCATGAATTCATCGCACACCATTCGTTTCATTGTGATTTGATTGGCCCAATTTCTTACTACACATTCTCCGAATTCAATACATCCCAAGTTCCAGGTGGCATGTCCTCCTTGACGACCATGGGTTTATCAGTCTCCCCAAGTTTGTCATCGAGAAAAGCGGTGCCAGTTGGCCAGAACCCAGAGGGACAGTGACGTCACTCGCTGTGGTTGCGTGCCAGTGATTGCTAGCATGCAGAGGACGGTTTAAACCTCATCCTCGTTTGTTCGCAACCTTTCACACAGGCTTGAGGGTGATCGTATCCGCTGACAGCTCGTTCGCCGTTACCGCAACCTTGACGATGACTTGGGCGGGGAAAGGAAGCCTCTTTGGTGGGGCAGGCACTTGGCGGATCACGGTCCGGTGGACATTGAGCGTGAGACTTGACAGGCACCGCAACGGGCACGGAGGAGGCAACAACGCACTGCATTTCAAATATCCCGCGCACTGGCAGCATGTTCCCCAAAATACGCCGCTGGTCAAAGAGCCTCGGTGAGTACTGGGTCGAGACGCATCAAGGGATGTCGTATTGATGGGACAAAAAGATCCCACCAGGAGAGACAGTCAATCTTCTTCCAGCAACAATACCGAACTCAGTGAGAGCGGGATACTCACAGGGTCGCAATCTGAAGGGTCAAGCGCAAACAGTTCCCTCTCAAGTATCGTTCAACTAAAGGACGCAAAGCTAATCAAAATCGATGGTCGAGGTTTCATATGGTCGGTCACATTCCTCGCGGATGGGGACCACGTTGTAAGCGGCAGTGGGGAAGGCAAGATTCGACTTTGGACAACGGAAGGGGGAAAGGAGGTTGGAGAGCCAATGGATGTGGAGGAATCCGTTGGTTGCATTGCAGTGTCATCGGAGGGAAAGCTCATCGTGAGCGGGGCGTCGGATAGTGGCCGAGTAACGGTCTGGGATGTGCAGCGCCACGAAAAAGTGACCGAATTCAGAGGTCACGGTAAGCCATTGCATGCGGTGGATATTTCTCCAGACGGGACGAGAATCGCGACTGGTTCAAGCGACAACACTACATGCATCTGGTCTCTTTCGACTGGCCAGCCACTGCTCGGTCGTTTCAAACACGGTAATGACGTGGTTGCAGTCAAGTTCTCACCCGATGACTGCCTCCTCGCCATTTTCACGTGGCAGCCTGGAGCCGTCTGGATATGCGATGGTCGAAGCGGCCACCTCCTGGTCGACTTTCCGATTCAACTCAGTGCGAGCTTGAACCAATCCTTGGCTTGGGCAAGCAACAGCAAGGATCTGTATGTTCTATCTGACGACGGCACCATCAGCTGTCTGGACGTGTCGAGTGGGAAGACGTGCTCTAAGTGGCCCATTCACAGCAACGACCATCCCCGGTGCATCGCTTTGGCAGGAAACGACAGGTTCATTGCGGCTGCCGCTTCTTCATCGGTCTCATTCTGGGACACCTCGACGCATAAACAAATCGGGCCTGTTATTGACCAAACCCATTTCATACTATCTGTTGCGATCTCGAAGGACTACGATATTGTGACTGCAGGGGACAGGGAAATTACTCTTCGCAGTCTTTGCGACATCCTTCCCTCACCCTACTGTGACGATGTAAGTGTATTACACAAAGAAAGCGTCACCTGTTTTTGACCGTCATAGATGCACCGTGAACGAGAAATCCGCCATGTGAGGGCTGCAAAAGCCGATCTCGAGGATACCATCCGGTCCCTTTCTGCGCAGAACGCGCGTGCGAGTGCGTTTATAACTGGTTGACTTCGCACCACTGACGTCCGAGTCCACCAGATGAAAAAATAGTAAATCTTGAGAAAGCTATTCAAGGACTCCATGATCAGCTTGCAACATCCAGATGCAAAGCTGAACAGGAAGTGGATGAACTTAAGATCACCGTCAACACCCTTCATCACGATCTTTGAACACAAGAAAGAGAGTCAAGTGTATTTTTACTGCCATGGCTCGCATTTAATAGACAACCCGGTTCGATAGATACTAAATACGCTTGTCTCGAGAAAACCATCCAAACACTCCGCGACGAACTTGCCGAATCCAAACGAGATACAGAGCGACTCACTATCCAGCTTGCGGAATCAAAAGGAGAAGCCGCTCAGGAGATTCACGAACTCATCCAGATCCTTCGTGTGCACGAGAAGAAACACGAGTGCGAGTCACTGTATGCTGAAGGTCGCACGATTGACGCGGCAGAATCTCTCTTCAAGATCATAAATGACCCGGACGACGCACCGATCGAGGGGTGTGAACTGATTATGAACTGGATTGCCGGTGAGCTTCTGTGTCGTGTATTAGGCCAGCATTAACCACTATGATTAGAGTTTACAAATCGATGTGTATCAATGCTAGAAGTGATCGGGGATGAAGTGTTGAGTGCGGAGAAGTACGACGAAGCACTTGCAGCCTACTCCACTGCATTGTCGCTTTCTCCTTCGCCTCCAAGCACTCTACTAGCCGCTTGGACAAGAATAGTGCTGATTCATGGATCAGCAAATGAGGCTGTGGCTGCCATAAGCAAGGTACGGTTTATCCAGTAGTTTCGGCTGGATAATGAATATTTGTTGGTTCAGTTCAATCTCCCGAGGTTCCGCGTTTATTCGACCATTTGTGACATGCTGGAGGGGGATAATCGCATCACGGAGGCAATTACATGTTTCTGGCAAATGCAAAGCCAGTTACCGGATGACATGAATATCCACGCTGAGCGAGCGCAGTGGAAGATTGGTGAGTGATTACGATGGTGACACAACCGGGATTAATTCAACTGCCTTGCCAGAATTCCGACGACGTTGTCTCGGGAAGCTTGAGAAGCTAGGCAACAGTGCCGCGGACTCCGAGAACTACGTCGATGCCATCGAGTACTACTCAACTTCGCTGTCACTGGATCCAACGAACATGAAGAGTATTCTCAAATGCTGCAAAGCCCGAGTAGGCTTGTTGGAGAAGGCACTCGTCGATGCTACCAAGGTATATTAGATTTTATATTGCATCAATTTGACGCTCATTCTATATAGGATATTGAGCGTGACCCATCATCGTACAAGGGATACAAGAGAAAGTATGCCGCGCTACACTGCATGGGGCGTCATAGGGAAGCATTCGGAGCATTCGAAATAATGCTATCAAAGCTCGAGCAATCACTTGATCCATATTCTTGCAGTGAGTGATGTTATCAATATTGGTAGGGAGAAAGCCTGTTGGGGTCTTCCCGATCATAGAACTTCGTCATCACTATGTCGATCCCACATCCACAATACGTCGAATTGTCCTGCAGACGATCCGCCATATGCCACGCGTACTGATTAACACAGCTACTGGTTGTCTCCACAACAAAACGCAACAAACAGCCGCTTTCGAGCAGCTCCCGATCTTCAACGAATTACGGTCTTCAATGACCACGAAAATTAACGATGCCCGTATTCGGAGAGAGGTGAAAAAGTACTATCGATACGTCATGTTCTCCCACAAGTGGGAGGACGGTGAACCCCTTTTCCAAACTGTGGTGAACATCTCGATCCATGACCTAGAGTCGTCCTCTCCGAACATCAAACTCCAGGCGCTTTGCACGCTTGTCCATTCTCTTGGATTCCAGTGGGTGTGGTCAGACACTTGCTGCATCGACAAAAAGGACAACGTGGTGCTGCAAGAGTCTATGGTAGCCATGTTCGCGTGGTACCGTGGTTCGTCGCTCACGATCATCTACCTCCGTGGCATCTTGTCGCGGTTCCAGAAACCCGGCGACCTGCGGGGAAGTATTTGGAACACTCGCGCATGGACCTACCAAGAGTATGTTGCTGCCGAGGTCGTCCAGTTCTATACTGAGGACTGGCAGCCTTACCTTGGTTTGACCATGCCCAACCACAAGGAGTCACCAGCCGTCATTTCCGAGATGCAACAGGCTGCGGGTTCACTCACACAGGAGTTGGCAGCTTTTCGGCCAGACTTGGCGAGGGTACGGGAGAAGCTGTACGTTGCTTCGATGCGTCAAACGACATATATGGAGGACATCGCATACTCGCTGCTTGGCATTTTCAATGCTGCTATTCCAGTCATATATGGCGAGGGCAATCGAGCGGTCGGCCGGCTTCTGGAGCACATTCTGACAGGATCTGGAGACATCACGATTCTCGCCTGGACCGGGGACGCAGGTAGCTATAATAGCTGTCTACCCGTGGATCTCGCGGTTTATAACGAACTTGTGCCGCCACACATCCCACAACCGATCAGGGTGGTCGAGATGGACCACCTGGTTACGGCATTGGGTTCAGCATTGCCCGACCTTTCTCTGGCCATGACTCTGCATAGGCGCCTTAGTGAACTTCCCTCTCCATTCTTTGCTGCCAGTCGATTGCGACTTCACTGCATGGTTTTCCCCGTAACCGAACTCGTCTGTGCCCCCAGGTCGGGTTCCAATCCGGATCTCCGTGTTTACCATGCGACCACCGTCATACTCGGGGACGTCGAGATCAAAACCACGGACGACCTCTCTGGAATGGAAAATCTTATTTTGATCCATCCCTGGATTGGTCCCCTCCTCGATCAAGATTTCTCACATCGCGTTGACGATCTCACGCACGCACTCCGGCTGGTCGCCCGTCTCAGGCAGGCGTTTGGTGCACTGTTGCTAGCACCACTGTCCCGCGTGCAATACAGACGGATCGCAACAGATAGCTTGATTATGGTTCGGATTCGCGAGGAAGCGTCGTTGATGGAACTGATGAATGCGATTCGTCCGGTCGACGTACAGTAGCTGTTTTCTACGCTATGACGTGCTCCATTATGCCTCACTGCAGCGGTGCTCGAGTAGTTTACCTTCATGGACAAGGGTTTTATGGTATACAGAACACAGAGACAATCTCAAATGTTGCAGAATACATGTTGAATGACACTTCAAAGTTTCAAAACAGAACAATTGCACTCCAATCGACCAAAGTCAGTCGGTACTGAGGTGGACTGGGGATCTCTGCTGTCACACCAACGGTACTACTAGATTGTCGATTGCCAGGACCTACCGCAACATGACCCAGATCACCCCAGTCCTTTGTTTCAAAGTCGACGTGGGCGGGTGGGTGACCAGTACACGGGAGAAATATTCGATCTACTCGGGAGCTGGTGTGTGGATCAACAGCGAGAATTCGGGATGTGAATCAACGGATCTGCATCAGGAAATTCGCGGGTTATTTAACTGCGCTCAGACCCTACTTATTTTGCGCTTAGTCTGTACTTATCTGAAAGTAGAGTTTACTTATTTAAGTAGGTTCCGGTACTTGGAATCTACTGAGCACTACTTGCATGCTGCTTGGAATCCTACATAGTACTACATTCCTTTGACTTGGACCAATCAGATAGACACAGACAAGTGAACTCATCATATTATAAGCAGTAATAAGCACAAAATAAGTAGAGAATAAGCATTATCATCCCAACATGCTGGCTGCTAAGCAGTAACAAGGAGAAATAAGTAGCAAGCAAACAAGTGACAGGCAAAAAGCATCTGAGATGAACCATTTTCTGCAAGCTGGCAAAGGAATGCCATCCCTTCAGGTAGCATTTCTGCCATGTCTTACATGTCACAGAGGCCAACAGGTAAGTGTGTGAGATGATAGGTCTGAGGGTGGCTTACTGGGAGTGAGGGCTGTGGATGCAAGCTACATGAGGCTGGTCAGTGGGCATTCAGGGATGTGTGCATTTGGGGGCAGAGACGAGGCCATGGGTGTGGTTGCTGGACACATGGGGCTGATGGCTCACTGATGGGCATGCAGGAATGACCAGAGGATTCAGGTAGGGTGGTTGAGTTCAGGAAAGTTGTGGGCCTGATGAGTGGGTTGCAGGGACAGACAATGGGGCTGTTAAACATGATGGCAGGGTGTATGAAGGCTGAATGGGACTTACAAATAGCCATGCAAGGGGGGTGTTGCACAAACAACAGGGTGCAAGGCTGGATGGGGCTGATGAGTAGGATGTAGGGAAAACAGAGGCATCAGAAGGATCACCATGTGCAGAGGGCAGGAATGGGTCCTGAGGTTGGTGGGTGGGCATGCATCACCATGGTTCTTGGGTGACAAAGGCAAGTGGGTGACAAGAAAAAGTGCAGGGAATAAGGTGAGCACCAGGTTGTGCTGCTGCTGGGGGCATTCCATGTGTGCACCCTGGCCTTGGGGCCTGGCAGTGATGGGGATGGAAGTGGTAGTGGTGGAGGTTGTGGGAGCAAAAAGAACATGTCATGAAGTTCAAGTTGAATGGACATGACATGTGACATACTAGTCATGTGATGCCACCAACTCAACAAATCTTTCTCTCAGTCTCTGCCCTCCAGGCACTTCAACCCAACACCCTCCAGCTGTGATGCCCTTCTGTCAATGCCAATGCCCACTGTGCATCTTGCACTCCCTCCTGTTGTCCTGTAGCACCTACCCATTAATGCTGACACCAACCACATGCCTTGCATGCACTCCCATCACCCACATCCCCATGCTCCCAGTTATTGATGCCAATGCTGACCCCATGCCTTGCATGCTTTCCTGTCAGTGTTGATGTCAGCTGCTTGGCTTGCACATGCTTGCCTCAATGACTCCTACCACTGTCCAACACCTCCATCATCCCCATGTGCCAATCACTTTGCAGATCATCATGCATTCAAGATTGCTTCCTAATGTTATTCATGCAGACTACATTGTTCACTAGTATTCATAAGTAGTAATTTGATCACTTTGTGTCATAAATAGGTAAGTTTCTGGAAAGTATGAGGAAAGTTTGGAAGGGTGTTTAAGTGTGCATAAGCAAATGCATGAACATGGAAAGTCAACTAAGTGCTGTAAAGTGTGTTTAAGTAATGAGTGAATTTCCTGAAGTTTGAATAAGTGAGATAAGCATGGCCAAGCATAGTTAAGTAAGTTGTGAATTTCCTGATGTGGAAGCAGAATCACTTTCTGTCAAAGTCTGGATCCTTTGGGCTCAAGTCTGATGGAGGTTCAGAACTTCTGAGGGATGGATGGTAAGTGGATGAAGGTGGACCAGAGGTCCAATGGAGGAGATGGAAGAACAGGAAATTTAGTAGTGAGGATGTTGGTGCAGGACTTATGTGTTGCACCCTTGCACAGATCTGTGTCCTTGGGTTTTGGGGGTCCAGAGTAGGACTGAGGGTCTGAGTAGGAGGAGATGAAGGAAGGGTCAGGCAGGAGTTAGATGCAACAAACACAGTTTCGTTAACTTAACTCAACCAGAAAACGCCCTAGTGGCACACATAACAGTAACAAACCTTAGACATTTTCAAAACCAAAAAGTCACATGACAGGTCACATGACACTAAACCCAAAACAGTAACAACCTCTCACATTAATCTCCATTATGACTTCACCACAACTCCATCATGATCCAGCCATGATCTAATCTATTCATATATATTCCATCTTCCATTTTAATCTATCTTAGATCATGTCACTCCACATGCATCAAACCTTATGTGCTTCCATTCCATCAACATGCCACTTTAATTACTGCTATGCTTCTCTTCCATTTTAAGGCTATGTACAATACATGTTCTCCTCATGGATATTACTAAGGTACAATCATACAATTTTCATATATGTATTATTCCACATCATGCCACTTTCCATTT
The DNA here is from genome assembly GCA_038089175.1 of Binderoboletus segoi. Classification (NCBI taxonomy): domain Eukaryota; kingdom Fungi; phylum Basidiomycota; class Agaricomycetes; order Boletales; family Boletaceae; genus Binderoboletus; species Binderoboletus segoi. Next base: position 8,861 of record JBBPKF010000153.1, on the reverse strand, counting down.
ACCATATTTAGATATTAGAACCATAACATGTACAAATAGATGTAGTAGTATATAAACCAATAGACACCAACAAGACTAGCCAGTCTAGTTTTCTTGGATATTCCTCTAAAGTCTACTCCAAAGCGACAGTGACTCAGTCCCCTCCTCTCTCATCATTCAATAAAGCCAATGACCCAGGACTACTCCGACAACTTGAAGATTCAACTTTAGTGTTGTTTCATTAGAACTAGACTACTAAGGTCCTCTGTCGCACTGAAAAAGATATGCTATTCCTAGAAGCATGGCTAAAGCAAAGAATGCTAGCACTAGAAGGAGAAGCCTCTATAAAAGGAAGAAAGCGCACTGCCTACGGGATTGTCCTGTGTGCCAGCTTCAGCTTCCCTATCCCACTTTCTACAGGTACTCAAAGAGTGGCATTGATTGCCTAAGGACGAGCATAACCTGGATGATGAAAGAACGTCACAGCTCGAATGGAGAGAAAGGCCATGAGACAAAGAAAAGGAAGCTCTCAGGATGGAAACCCCATTTCTTCTCATGATAATGCCCACACAGATAAAGGAGAAGTAACCTGGATTGATCCAGCTCTGCAACTGAAGGAACAATTCAAAGTCAAGATGTGTGGAGCACAGAAATGCCCTCAGGCATGACAATGAAGATATAAGCAGAATATGGCTATGGCTGGTTCTTGCAAGAAAACAGAACACTGGTAAACACAAAGGGCTAGGGCAGCCACTGATAAAAGATAACAATGAAGAGAAGTGTCACCATGTCAATCGAGGCACAAACCCAGGACAAAGGGATATAATCTATGCACTATCAATAAGTCAAAGGTAGAAGATCACCTACTGAAAAAGGTGGTGCCTGCGACTAGGGCATCTGACAGGAAGGTCAAAAGAAAGGAGTACAGCTTGCCTGGATGCACCACAGATACTCTGACACTTGCCTATCCAGCACAAACGATGAAAGGACTAAGATCTGAGATCTAGGGTCAAAGGTAAAAGTGGATGAAAACTCAGAGATAAAAAGGAAGGAGACTAAAGGGTTAAAATAAACCCGTGAAGGATAAGCCGCTCTACACACACCAATACCGAAGAAAGAAAACCGTCAATGGAATAAAGATAAGAAGGGAGTTCCCTCTGGGTAGATGGTCAGAGATGAACACACCTCCTGTGAACAATGGCAAGAGATGCCAAAGATATCAAAACAAAGATTAATGGGCAGTTGAAACATGACTCCCAGAAAGGTTGCAGCATATGCAATGAAAGCCAGTCATCGCGACTACAAATGAAAAACTTTACTGGCACAAAGGTGTCAATTATTGGAATATACTACAAAAGAAAGAGAAAGGATGCTTTGTGATAGTTGCAAGCATGAATGGGTCAACGTGACCAAAATTATGACACAGATATCGAAAGGGCCACAAGGCATTATGGAGGTAGTTTACTATCTCGTATTCACTAGTTATCAGAATGTAGTAGCTACTGGTTAGTGAATATACACCTCCTGGAAAGAGGATAAAAGCACCACCAACAACAACACTGGACCCTTGGGCTCTGAAAGCAAAGGAAAGCAAAAGGATCAGTTCACAGCCGTATGCAGACTCAATTTCGAAGAAATGAGAGCATATTTCCACGACTACGAGCACAATGCAAACTGATCAAAATGAAGAGGTTCTTGCCTAAACTGGGTGGACGGGAATCCTTGAAAGACACAAATAGGTATAGTGGACTCGAGGTATTTGATATATCTGATATGGACTGTATTACAAACACAATGTCAGGGATGGCTCAAGAAGAGCACGGCAGGGATGAACCTGTGCTTAATTCCCCTTTGAATCCACTAACTGAGAATGAAATCCCAGCTAACTTATTAGAAATTGAAGTAGTGGAGGTTGACAAATTACTGCCTCCCCAAAAGAAAACAAATGATACCGACATGAGAGTTGCCTTTGCAAGAATGTACCCACATCATCAAGCATTCACTAATGAATTATTTCCAGAAAAGTTCATACGAACAATAAACCCTCAAAAAGAAATCAAAATGGAGATTCAGATCTCACCTATGTATAGAAAGAAGTTTACAAAAGTGGAAGTGCTTCTTGACTCCGGAGCCAATACCACATTCATTGATAAGAGATACACCAAACATTTGAAAATTCCATTAAAGAAATGAAGTAACGAAGTTTCTGTATTTAATGTGGACGGAACAGAAAACAAAAATGGAAAAATTACCCACACAGCTGACATAATTATAGATTACTGCAGACACTGAGAATGTGTCACCGCAGAAGTCATGGATCTGGGATCCAACATCATGATAATTGGCTTTACGTGGTTGAAGAAACATAATCCCGATATAGATTGGGTAAAAGGGACTGTCAAGATGACTAGGTGCCCAGAGCACTGCCAAGAACTACAGGATAAATCAGCATCATTAAGACAAATGGAGAAAGAAGAAAGGGACACGCTAGAAGTGTGGCATGCCAGAAAAGTACAAATGGAGGAAGTTGAAGATGAGGAAGCAAAGCCAAAGAAGCCAGAGCCGAAGGACCTGGTTCCTGAAGACTTCCATGACTTAATCTCTGTGTTCACTCAAAAGGAAAGTGAACAAATGCTGATAAGGAAACCCTGGGATCACGCAATCGATCTTAAGGACACGTTTCAACCCAAGAAGGGTCACATTATATCACTGTCATTTATAGAAAAGGAAGAGGTGTCTGCTTTTGTCGAAGATCAACTCGTGAAAGGATACATTAGACCCTCTAAATCACTGCAAACATCACCGGTATTCTTCATGCCAAAGAAAGATGGATGTAAAAGAATGGTACAGGATTACCATTATCTGACTTCTCACACAGTCAGGAACAACTATCCACTTTCCCTAATTTCGCAATTGGTCGATAAGCTACAGGGAAGCAAATGATTTACAAAGATTGATCTTTGCTGGGGATACAACAACGTGAGAATAAAGGAAGGCAATGAATGGAAGGCAGCTTTATCTGCCATAAAGGATTGTTTGAACCCTTAGTCATGTCCTTCAGGCTGTGCAACTCTCTGGCAATGTTCCAGATGATGATGAATGAGCTCTTTGCTGACATGGACAATGTCGTGATTGTGTACATCGACGATATTATGATATTCACAAAGAAATCTCTGGAAGATCATAAAGAGAAGGTTCACAAGGTGATAGAATGCCTTCGCAATAACGATCTATTTGCAAAATCAGAAAAATGCAGCTTCTTCAAGAAAGAAGTGGAATTCCTTGGGATGATCATAAATACTGAAGGAGTTACAATGGATCAGGAAAAGGTCAAGGCTGTGCTTGAATGGCCAGCTCCGACAAATATGAAAGGGGTCAGAAGTTTCCCCAGATTAGCGAACTTCTACCGAAGGTTCATTAGAGACTACACACAAGTTGCGAGGCCCCTAAATGTCCTATTAAAGAAAGAAATTGTCTTCTCTTGGAAAGAAGAATAACAAAAGGTGTTTGACATGCTAAAAGAACATTTTACAATGGCACCTGTACTTGCTTACCTGAATGACAATTTGAGGCTCAGGCTTGAAACAGATGCATCAGATTATGCAACGGAAGCAGTGCTCTCCATTTTACAGAATGAAAAATGGCACCCGGTTGCCTATGCATTGCACTCGATGTCTCCACAAGAATGGAACTACCCAATTGCAGATAAGGAGATGCTGAGCATCATAAATGCATTGGAACGATGGTGGCATTACCTGGAAGGTAGCTGATATGAATTTGAAATCTGGAACAATCATGTGAATCTCCAGTATTTCATGAAAACTCAAGATTTGAATTGGTGACAGGCACGTTGGGCACAATACCTAACACGGTTCAACTATATCTTTGTCTACAAGCCTGGCGCTATGAATGTAAAGGCAGATGCACTCTCTAGAAGAGAAGATCTGACAGAAGGAATCGAAGATGATAACAAAGGCATAATTATGATATCCCCAGAATGGATACAAACCTTGTCAATGGTTGAAATCCACAATGAAGGGATGATGATCAAAGACAAAATAAAAAGAAGGACAAAACTCCTATGGGACCATGAGGTCAGGGAGCTAGTCAATAAAGGAATGACAGCTGATGAAGGCTTAATATGGAAAGGTGAAAAGGTTTACATACTGGACACCGATAAGAAAGGAAAAGAAGAAAACCTCCAAATGAAAGTGATCAAAATGAATCACGATACCCCGATAGCAGGGCACTCTGGGTTTGAAAAGACCCACAAGTTGATAATGCGAACGTACTACTGGCCTAGTATGAACATGGATATTAAAGACTATATATCAAGATGCGATAGATGCGCACGGATGAAAACAGAAATAAATCACCCGCTGGAAAGTTAATACCACTTCCAATTCCAGATAGACCATGGGAGCATGTGACAGCAGATTTCACAACAGATCTGCTGCCTGCACAAGGCTATGACTCCATCCTGGTTGTTGTTGATTGACTCATGAAGGAAACAGAAATGATACTATGCTGCAAGACAGCCACCACACTGGATATGGCTAAATTATATTTGCATCACATATGGAAGCATCATGGACTTCCTAAAATGGTAACATCAGATTGAGGCCCACAGTTTGCCTTGCAAGTCATGAAAGATATTTATAAAAATTTAGGAATAAAAGCCACGATGTCAACAGCACATCACCCACAAATGGACAGGCAGACAGAAAGAATGAACTGAGATCTCCAGCAGTATCTCCAGTTATTCTGCGCAGAGCAGCAGGAACAATGGGTTGACTGGCTCTCCATTGCACAATTCTCATATAACTCAAAAATAAATATGTCATCCAAGAAGACACCCTTTGAACTCACAAGGTCTTACATCCCTAGAATGGGAATAGAACCAAGAATATCTAAGGCACCAGCTGCTGAAGCCTTTACAGATGATATGAAAAACACATTGCAGGAAGCCAAGAGCAACCTCACTAAAGTGCAGGAAAGAATAAAGGGAAATGCCGAAAAGAAGCATTCGGAATCCCCCGATTATGAAGTTGGACAGAAAGTGTGGCTTGCCACAGAGAACTTGCATTTGACACGTGCATCAAAGAAACTCATGGAACGATGGATTGGACCATATGAGATCATGGCCCTAGTTGGCCCTAATGCAGTGAGGCTACACCTCCCAAAATCAATGCACATTCATGATGTTATGAATGTTGAACAAGTCAAAGCTTACAAGGAGCGACTCCCTGGACAGACTGCTGTTGCACCTAGACCAGTAAAAATAACCATTGATTGGGAAATGGAATACAAGGTCAACTACATTGTTGATTCTCACTACAAGGGAAGGAGGTTAAAATACCTCATCCACTGGAAAGGTTACTCTGACAAGGACCACACCTGGAAACCAGAAGGGAATCTTACGTCAGTGCTAGATGTGATTAAAGAATTCCACAAGAAACACTCTGTGGCACCCTGGAGGCTGGAAATGACGAACCTGGCATTCATAACTTGATTCCAAAAATATGAAAATGATACTGCCACCCCAGAAGACAAAGCACCTTTCAATCGCCTGGAAGTCGATCCATAGAAGGGGGATAGTGTAACAAACACGGTTTCATTAACTTAACTCAACCAGAAAACACCCTAGCAGCACACATAACAGTAACGAACCTTAGACATTTTCAAAACCAAAAAGTCACATGACAGGTCACATGACACTAAACCCAAAACAGTAACAACCTCTCATGTTAATCTCCATCATGACTTCGCCATGACTCCATCAGGATCCAGCCATGATCTAATCTATCCATATATATTCCATCTTCCATTTTAATCTATCTTAGATCACACCACTGTGGGGAGTTGTTCTGCTTTGAGATCAGAATGAGTGGCTGCGTGATGAGTTCTAAAGGGGAAGGTGTTAGCCAAATGGTAGGGTAGAGAGGTGAGGGTGATGAGAGAGCAGAGGATCTGATATACTGGTGTTGGCAGGCTACTTTGTGTCAGAGCAGATCGAGCTGGATATGTTAGATGGAGACTGGGGATCTATTCCATCTTTCAGGCAGTGATACATGGGGGTTTATATACTACAACAGGTGGCGTACTGATGGGTGGCTCAAGGGCCTTTGACTGGGGATATGACGTAGCGAAGTACAAAGAAACAAGGGAACAAAGGTGGATGTGGGGCGTATCGACAAGGTAGAAAGTAGTCATGGCGGGCGTGACTGCATCGAGGGTGGTCGAGACCATTTGTGATGCGATTCAGTGTTAGAGTCGGCTCGGATCGGCGTGCGGACGACCCGCGTTTCTTACACCTCCCTCACACTTCAAATTGCAACCGTCCTCGGTTGCCGGCGAACTTAAGCATGTTCCTCGGCAAGGCCTGCAAGGTTGGCGGGATCGATGAATTCAGTAATTGAGAGACGTGTGGTGAACGGGAATGGTATGGAATAAGGCGAAATGCCGCGAAGCGGAGCCTGGAAAGGGTTCCATCGATCTCGGCAAGACGGTACAATCTGCCGGGGTTAGCACGGGAGACCACGACCATAGGTCCGAAATAGCGCGGTCGGCACTTTGCATTTGACGCTGGCTCGATCTTCTTGTTGAGTACCAAGACGAGTGAGCCTGGAGCGAAGTTGTGATCGTGGATGGCGTGGGCGAAACGTCGTTTGAAGTCAGCAATGGACTGGTAGCGGCTCTGTATGACCCATGTCCGGATCTCGTCAAGGTCGTGGTCTCGTTTGGCAAGCTGACGTGAGCGGACAGCGATGAGCTCCACTGTGGATAGACGGCTAGTAATGGGGGGAGCGAGAAAGGTGGCTTCGACGATGTCGAGTGGGATCAAAGGTTCGACACCATGGGTCATGTAGTACGGCGAGTGTCCAGTTGACCTGCGGGTAGTGACACGGTCGGCCCAGAAGACGTACGGCACGAAAGTGGGCCATTGGGTGATATTGCCCTCGCATGCCTTGACGAGCGAGTCATGGATGGTGCAGTGCGAGCGCTCGACGATCCCGTTAGCCTTTGAATTGTAAGCCGAAATACGAATATGCCGGATGTGATACTTGTCTGCGAGATAGTCGAGTGCCGCAACGAAGGGCGTCCCGTTGTCCGTGACGATTTCCTCGAGTCCTCCCCATCTGCATAGTACTTCCTCGAACAGAAAGGCCCCTATCGTCCGTCCTGTTTCATTCTTCAACTTGCGCCATTCTGGCCATCCGGTGAGCGAGCAGCGAGCCTGCACAATGTACGAGTAGCCTTGGGCAGATGGCATGTGCATTGAGTCGGCGTGTGCCTTGCGGAATAGCGGGGCGGGTGTTGCAACTACGGGTGGAAGAACAACCTTCTCCGTGGACCGGGTCTGGCACTGATGACAGGTTTTGATGTACCAGGCGACGTCGTCAGTGAGGGATGGCCACCAGAAGCGGTCCGTAATAGTCCGTTTTGTAGTGAAGATGCCCTTGTGTCCGAGCTCGTCGTGCGTTGTGCACAGGATGCGGAGGCGGTCTGGTGGGAACAGAACGAGTTGGTGTCGCCCATGGGGTTCCTTGTGCCAGAGACGGTTCCCGGTGACGAAGAATTCCGCTGCACGTTTGACAAAGCGGGCTCGGTGTGAGTCAGAGATGTGAGGTGGAATGGATAGGGTGGTAAGGAAGTGCTGAATGTGCGTTAGCTCATCATCACGCTGCTTCGTCTTGTTATTGATTGGGATCTGGATGTCGCCTTTGCCAATTGTCGTTGCGGTGAGTGTCATCACATGTTCTCCTCCCCCACACTTCTGAAATGCGGCCGCTTTCCCTATAAACCCTCCAGCAATCCAAACTCCACAACCCAATACCTCATCCATCCATCCTTCTACCTCCTCCTCCGATTCCCAACCGCCCTCTTCGTCTTCCTCGCCCTTCCTTCTCCTGGATAAACCGTCAGGTCCTTGATGACGGGAAGCCGGAACATGTTTGAGCTCGAAGTCGAAGGTGAGAATTCCTGCGATCCATCGATTCATTGCAGCGTTAGGCTGTATGTCAGGGTTATTGAGCATTCCTCGGATATATTTCGCGTCGACTTCGACGACCAGCTTCTTCACTCCAATAATCCAAACCTTGACAGCGTGAAGTGCCCGAAAAAGGCCATAGAGCTCGATTTTAGCTTGTGAGTACCGTGCCTCACGATCGTTCCATGTGATAGAGCCAAATCGAGAGGGATATCGCTGGCCATCCAGACCATCCTGGGAGAGGATGAAGCCCACAGCAATATGTGACAAGTCGACGGCGAGAACAACAGGGGTGGGAGATGAATAGTTGATGGGGCGAATAGCAGAGGATGAGGCAATGGTGAACTTGAGGCAGTCTATTGCTGCTTGTGCAGCATCATTCCACGTGAAAGGGGTGGCCTCACGAGTGAGCTCGACGAGTGGGCGGGCAATCTTAGCATAGTTACGAATCCAATTGCGGACAGTGCCTGTGGTACCCAAGAAGGCTCAAACCTCTGTGCAGGATTGACATGGGCTGGGCCAAGAGGTGATTTTTGAAACTTTCAACTGGTCAGGAATGCGTCCTTCATAGTTGCACGTCTGTCCAACGACAACCACCTCTGGAACACCAATAAAGAGCTTCTGTGCCGATACCGTGGCACCTGCATGCCTGAGGCGATGAAGAACTCGATTGACATCAGTACAGTGTTCCCAGACAAAACGACGGATACCAGGGTTGTCTGGAATGGTCTCCTGTGTTCCATCTGGTTGCTCATAGCGAGTACGGGGCCCAAGTACATTGATGTCATCTTGAAAGTTGGGCGTGATGTCTGTTTCGTCTTGTAGAATGAATGCGACATCATTCTGGAAGACAGCCGGGGAGTCTGTCCATCCCATTGGAAGTGAGGTGAGG
>JBBPKF010000152.1:0-16790 GCA_038089175.1 Binderoboletus segoi | reverse complement strand
GCCATACCTTTGCCCCCATCATCATTGCCATGGCATTGGCCATGGGCATGTCATTGCTGTCATTGTTGTGGTGCTGTATGTTCAGCTGTGCACACACCCCTGCCATCATTGCCATTGCCATGGCACTGTGCAGTTGGCTGTGCTTGTGCCCCTGTTATTGTCATCATGACAGCATGCAGCTGCCCTCATTATGGTTGCATGAGCATGCATGTGGCATCATCTAACACCTCACACTGGTCATGGATCCATGAGTCATCACTGTTGGGGTTGTGGTATTGGCCATGGTACACATATGGGATTGTGGTGGTGCCGCATGCTGGCCATCACTGCACCACTGTTGCCATCATCATGCCACAGTGGCATTGACCATCCCTGCATGGCCACCATCACTGTTGTGGTGCCATGGGCTGGTCCCACCCTGCACTGTGGTGACCTCCATGCCACCATCCTCATGATGATATGGTGACAGTGGTGGTAGTGGTGGCATGAGGTTGTGGCTCCCCATGCTGGTGTCATCATCATGGTCATTGCAGTGGTGGTGCATGATGGTCATACCATGGAGTTGACTGGACCTCTGTTCTCTTTGTCAGGGTGCCAGATGGAGGGGTGGAAAAGAGGGGTGAGAGCAATGAACAGGCAAGCAATAAATTGACTTAGCTGTTAATGGTGCAGGTGAGGCAGAGTAGAGTTGTAGGGAAAATGGGTCACCAAACTGAAAAATCAACCAATATCACATGACCACTTGCACATGAGAAAATCCCAAGTCTTGAAGGATCAAGTGTCACTGCAGCAATATGGCAGCACCTTGACTACCATGATGTCAGCAACATGCCTGTGGTCAATGCCACAACAGGCAGTGTTCCCCCCTCCTTCAACCTCACCCAAGACCCATTTGCATGTAACTGCAACAGTAACAATGTGATGTGATGGTGACAATGCTTGGGCATGACACCTCTCAATTTGTCCTGCTCACCCCCATGGCCTCCTGGCTTGGCATCATGACATCATGGGTTCATCTCATGGACACACTTGTTTCCATTGCCTTGGGGACATTTCTGGATGTTCTGGTGATTGTATGATGGGCCACTTCTGTTATGATTTTCCCTCTGCTTCTCCATCCTTGCTCTTCTTTTCCACATATGCATTCACCTTTCTCTAATAGACAATTGGCTTTGACACCTTCTATGTGGAGCCATGAGTACATTTACTACATTTCTTATGCTTTGCTTACTTCTTCTTCTTTATCTTCTGGAGTATGGACACTTTCCTCCTAACTGAGTCCACCTGGGCACAGTCTTGCATAAGATCATGTCATCTTATGACAAGTTCCTTAATATTCCATCGTGTTCTGTATTGTGTCATCTGCAGCATGTTCTTTCTCCTTCTTTCACATTCTATGCTGGCCCTCGAGTGCTTTCTCTCTGTACTTAAGTTGCTATTGCACACCATGTCCTGTATCTTGTTCTTTTTGTGCCTCCCTGCAATCAGAGCAACTTCTTTCTTAGGCCTTGTCACCCTAAGTTAGCTATCTTGACCTTGTGGTGCATGCCATCTTGTGCCACTGTGTCATCGAAGTGTTGCCTTGCCACAACACCATATATTGTTCCTACTGCAGGTATTGTTTAGCCCTGCATAGTGTCAATGCCTGAAGGGTGCTCTCTCACCTGGTCTTGTTTACACTGGAATAGGGTGCTCTCTCACCTTGTGCATTGTCCAGCCATAGCTGTGGAAGCCTAGCAGTTTGCTAGTGGAACTTGCAAGTCTCTCACTTGCAGTGTAACAAAAGAACAAGATCTTTTGCTCACAGGTGTCGTCCTGCTGAGCACATCTTGTCACCATTGCTGATAAACCCTCTCACTGACCTTCTGCCCCTGGATCATCTTGAGACTCCTGGGCCTCTTCTCTTCCTGCTCCCACCCTGAAGAAGTCCAGCACATACACAGGACAACTAGTATCAGCATCAACAGGAAAGCTGGTCCCAACCACGTCATCATACATCCTGGAAGGTTCATGGGTACCATTTTCTGAAAGAACTAAACAACTACTTGGACTCAGAAAGTCCTATTCTGCCTGCCCCCCTTCACCCAAACCTAAAGAATCCTCTTCTTTACCCTCCCTGCCACCCAACCCACCTTCCCCACTGCCTTCTTCCTCTTCAATCACCATCACCCCTCCTCAGTTACCCCCACCTATGGCAGAATTAAAAGCAGCATGGCCAGATTGTTTCTCAGGCAAGTCTGAGGATGTGCAAAGATGGATGAAGGTCATGAAGGCCTACTTTACAGTGAACGCAGCTCTGTATGCTGCAGACACAACCAAGTTGTGTACAACCTTGAACAGAATGTTGGAGGGGTGAGGAGCCTCTTTTGCTGACCACTGGTATGACAAGATCAACAATGCTGCAGTGGCAGCCACAGGCAAGACTTTTGACAAAATGGTCAAAGATTTCAATGCAATGTTTTTCCCTGTGGACCAAGTGTCCAACATGTGCTATAAGCTGGACTGTCTCTGCCAACATTGCCAAAAGAATGATGAAGGCCAATGGGATGACAGTTTCCTTGAGTACATCACAGATGCTTGTACTCTCATCGATAAGGCGAAGATCACCGATGAAGAAGAAAAGTGCTATAAGTTCCTTGTGGGGTTGGATAAAGAAATCTGGAACCCCATGGTCATCAATGGAGCATCAACCATGCTGGAAGCATTGGTCAAGAAGGCCTTAGAAATACATGCAAACTTAACTCATGCATGAAACTTAGGACAGTGTTACAATTTTACCTCTCACATGTTATTGCTCCTCGATTCCTTCTCAGTGTTATTGTGCTTCATCAGATTCTTCTGATACTATGGCTCATTTGTGTTATCTTTGAACTCAGGCCTCTTTTCTAAGTATCATCTTCTTATTGGTACTTCATGTTCCCACTCCTCCCATCTGATAACTCGGCCTATATGTCATTTCTTCTTTATCAGCACAGCCTTGGTTTGTCATTCATCTTCCATCTGTTTTCACTGCATTCCTTGCTGCGCACTCCATGACTCATTATTTCCTTTTGTTGTTAATGGTCCATGCTTGATATTCTAAGTAGAAAACCCCATGTCCTGTACCTGTGTTACCTAGCTTGATCTGTGCAATCCTCATGCAATCTTTCTCAAACTTGAGTGTCAGAATCCTTGTCTGAACATTTGCAGAAACCTGTTAAACTCTAGCAGATGTTACGAGTGCAGAGACCTCCTTGCCAAAGGGAAGTCCAGATCTGATTTTGGCACACTTGTTGAAGACTGCATTGCATCCTGTGTAACAGATGAAGTTCATACTACTCATTCTCATCCTTCTCATTCCATGGCAGAGACCCAAACACCATGGATGTAGACTTCATCAAGCTTTACCTGGATGAAAGGGCCAAGCTAGTAAGAGAAAACAAATGCTTCATATGCAAGAAGCCAGGTTTCTGGTCCAACAACCATAAGAAAGGAAAGATGACAACATACTGGAAGCCAGTCACTGTCAGAAACATAGAAACAGCTCCAGCACAATCTACAAAACCACCCCCATACCAACAGAAACCACAACATGTGGCTCACTCCTCCCCAATCAACAAATACATCAATGCCCTCCAACTCAAAGGAAGTTCAGAAGAAGAAATTTTAAAGGTCCTCCATACATGTTTCAAGGACAAAATGCCTGAACAAGAAGCCCTGGAAGGGCAAGCTGATGAAGAACCCACTGCATTGGATTTTTGAAATGGATGCATTCCAAGTCAACACAATGACTTCCTATTGTAAAACTATCCCCCATGTATGTAACAAGTACTAAGAACAAGGCCACTTGTCTGTTACAGTTTTATCTTTCCCATGTTGTCACTCCTTGGTTCCTCCTTATTGTCATTGTCCTTCACCAGATTCTACTTATACTTTGGCTTATCTTCATTGTGCTCGGACTCAGGCCTCTCCTCTAAGTATCATCTTCTTACTGATACTTCGTGTTCCCCATCTTCCCATCCAATATATCAGCCTATATGTCATCTTGTACTTGTCAGCACAGTAATGGTTTGTCATTCGTGTTCTATTAACTTCCACTTCATTCCATGCTGCGCATCTCATGACTCATTATTTCCTTTCCTATCTCGTGGTCTGTGCTCTGTATTCTTGGTAGAAAAGTCTCATACCTTGTATCCTAGTTACCCAGCTTGATCTGTGCAATATTCATGCAATCTCTTTCAAAACTTGTGTGTCAGAAACCCTTGTCTGACATTCATAGGAAACCAAGTTGTCCAAGACTAAAGGAACATTATTAGTGCAGAGACTCCTAAGCCTAAGGAGTCCAGATCTGATTTTGACACACTAGCAGAAAGACAGTGTTGTACTCTATGTAACAAAGGATCAAGCTCTTCCCCAAGCAACAGCCATTGTGCTGTAATTGCCCAACATTTCCAACCCCCACAGAATATCGGGTAGACTAACCCTTCCTTGGGCTAACCCATACAAAGACCCTAGAACCCCTCAACAACAAAGGACCCCTGACAGACAACTACCCACCCCTGCATCCCCAGAGCCTGAAGATATCGAGGTAGACACCCTCAAAACTGCCCAACCCTTACCTATTGCCACAGATCACCCCTTGGAATCACTAGTTGCTGCACTAGCAGGACAGCCCATTGCCCCACCAGCCCTACACCAGAGAATTGCCCTAGGACCCCCTGCCCAACTGCCAGCTTTGCCATCAAACCAATCCCAAAGTCCACCTACTATCCCTCAGCCTGCCATGACTGAAAGGAAAGCTGATTACCCCGAAAAATTCTCTGGAGAACCAGAAGATACCAACCGATGGATCAAACAAATGACTTCTTGGTTTGCCATGAACTCCCCTTTGTATGATGATGACAAGGCCAGAATCGCTGTAGCCTGTAGCCATCTCACCAAGAAAAATGGAAAAACCTTTGCTGAGAAATGGCTAGACATCTTCACAGATCCCAACGTTGCACCTGCCGACAAAACATATACTAAGTTCTCCACCAACTTCATCAAAACTTTTTACCCCTATGACATGGAATCTGCTGCATGAGTCAAACTCGCAACCCTCCATTAGGATAACTTTGCTAACAGGAGAACTGGAGAAGATGGGTTCCAAAACTTTCTGGTCAAATTTCAGAACCTCACTGCCAGGGCTAAAATTACTGATGAACAGTCCCTTATCCACTACTTCTCCCAAGGACTAAACCAAGCCATCCTCCAACCAATCCGCATGATGACCCCACTGCCAAATATCATCAAGGAATGGCAGGATAAAGTGATCATTTTCCATACACAGAATGCCAGAGCTCAAGCCCTCAGAAGAGAAAAGCAACTCTTTGCTCCAACCATCTTTCACTGAGTCATCAAAGATCCAAATGCTATGGACATTGACTTTGTTCACCTTAAACCTGAAGAAAGAACTATCCTGCTCAGGGGAAAGAGATGCTTTATCTGCAAGAAAAGCAGATGTTGGTCATCCAACCATCTCAAAGGGAAAACTCCACAGACATCCTATCGACCCACCCATGTGAGAACTACCACAACCGAACCATCCTCCAGCCAAAACCAAGGAAATTCCCTCATAAGCTATATCCAACACCTCTGAAACACAAAAGGAATTCCGCATGACCAAATCATGCAAGTCCTTCAAACCTGCCTAGATGATGAAGGAAAGGAGGCTGAACCAAAGGATTTTTCAAATGGAGAGTAGGGAAGTCAACACCTCCTTTCCAACATGTAGCTTCTGTATTTGTATCTAGAACTGAAGGCCAATCTATGCACATCCCTGTTGCCTTTCAGAACAAATGGAACCAAAGTGTTAACACATCTGCCCTCATTGATAGTGGAGCCACCAGCTGCTTCATTTCCTGGAAGTTTACCCAGGAAAATCACATCCCCTTCTTCAAATTATCCCAACTGATCCTCACTAGGAATGTAGATGGGATGAACAACACAGGAGGAACAATCCGTTATTACTCCACAAGAAAAATCACTATTCCTGGAAACAGACCTGTCTTCACCACACATTGATTCCTTATTGCTAATTTGGGAAAAGAAGATGTGATCCTAGGACACCCGTGGTTGAAGAAAGTGAATCCCATCATCAATTGGCAGACAGGAAAATATTTCTTAGATGAACAACCACCAACCCAAACGACTCTAGAGGAATGTGAACACCTCAATCAGTACCTTGCTAAAACCACCATTTCCATGTATATCGCTTGCCCAACATCCCCAACTGAGGTGACTCTCCCTGACCAATATAAGGACTTTGCAGATGTGTTCAAGGAACCTCAAAAAGGGAAACTACCACCATCATGAGGACAATTTGACTTCTCCATTCTCACTAAAGATTCATTCATCCCGAAGATAGCAAAGATTTATCCTCTTAACCCCTCTGAACTCTCCACCTGCAAAGACTTTGTCCATGAAAACCTGGAGAAAGAAAAGATCTTACCATCCTCCTCCCCTCAAGCTGCCCCCTTCTTTTTCATAGCCAAGAAGGACGGGACCCTCCACCCTTGTCAAGACTACCGATACCTAAATGAGCATACAGTCAAAAATGCATACCCCTTACCCCTCATCTCAGACCTCATCAATTAATTCAAAGATGCTACCATTTTCACCAAGTTTGACATTAGATGGGGATATAATAATGTCCTCATCCAGGAACAGGACTGGTGGAAAGTGGCATTCATCATCCCAGAGAGACTCTTTGAACCTCAAGTCATGTTCTTTGGATTTTTGAATGTACCCCTGCATTTCCAAGCTATGATGAACCATTTATTCTGAGACATGATCACAGAAGGATGGCTGAGTATCTACATGGACAACCTCACCATAGCTTCCTTCCATCTCCCCACTCATCAAGAAAGAACATGTCAGGTCTTGAAATGTTTCCGAAAGGAAAAACTCTATCTTAAATTATCCAAATGCACCTTTAAAAGTGACCACATGGAATACTTGGGCCTCATCATCTGTGCCAGAACTGTTCACCTCAACCCAGTCAAGGTCAAAGCAATACAGGACTGGAAACCACCCATGTCAGTGAAAGGAGTTTAATCATTTCTTGAATTCTGTAATTTCTACAGAAAATTTGTTCCTAACTATGCAAACATCACTCAACCACTCATTGACCTCACCAAATCGGTGATCAATTGGCACTGGGATAATGAACAGGAAAATGCCTTCTGAATGCTTCAATCCATCATGACATCCAAACCGGTCCTTCGAACGCCAAATGTCAATAAACCATTCTCCATCATGACTGACACCTTGTTAGTAGCTTCTGGGGGTGTTCTCCTCCAGTCTGATGACAGTGGTGACCTACATCCCTGTGCCTATCACTCCCAATCTTTCCTTGATGCTGAATGAAATTATGATATCTATGACTGGGAACTTCTGGCTATCATCCATGCTCTGGACACTTGGAAACACTATCTCTGGGGGACTGGACATCCTGTGACTGTTCTCATGGACCACAAAAATTTGACCTACTTCTGCCAGCCCCAACATCTCAATCGACGTCAGGCCAGATGGCTCATGTTTCTACAGGATTTTGACCTCCAATTCATAGCTGTTCCTGCAGCAAAGGTCACTCCAGCAGATACCCTCTCCCACTACCCATATCCTGCATCATTTTCCAACAACAAGGACATCACCCTCCTCCCTGACCACCTCTTTATTCACACCTTAGACTATGCTATTGCCTCCAAACTTGCCCAATCCACCACTGCTGACCCTTTCATTACCAAAGCCCTTAATGCCCTGTCTGATGGGTCTTCACTCCTTCCTCACGCCTCTTCTACTGATTGGACCTACAATCAGGGTATACTCTATTATCATAATAAAATCTATGTCCCTAGCACACTTTGCAAAGATCTTGTCACCCATCATCATACTTCACCAGCATTCGGCCATGAAGGGATCTTCTGAACTCAATCATCCATTATGAAGAACTACTGATGGCCTGAATTATTCACCTTCATCTGCAAATATGTCCAGGATTGCCCCGTCTGCCAGGCCAACAAAGTTAACACTCATCCTACCATTCCTCCACTCTCCCCTATTGCATTCTTGTATACTCACCCATTTCAACAGCTATCTGTGGATCTCATCATGGACCTTCCCCTTTCGGGGGGCTATGACTCGGTCATGGTCATGGTAGACCATGGACTCTCAAAGGGGGTAATTTTCCTCCCTTGCTCCAAAACAATTGATGCTGAGGGAGTTGCTTCCTTATTTTTCAAACATATATTCCCCAGATTCAGATTACATGACAAACTCATCTCTGACAGAGGCCCACAATTCACCTTGGCATTCTCTAAAGAACTAGCTTGACTCCTCGACTATGACATTGCCTTATCCACTGCCTATCATCCACAAACAGATGGACAAACAGAATGAACTAATCAGGAACTTGAAACATATCTCTGTTTTTATTGCCAACAAAATCCCTCTGCCTGGACAGACTTCCTTTCCATAGCTGAATTCTGCCACAACTCTGCTGTTCATTCCTCAACCAAGCAAACTCCATTCTACCTAATGATGGGATACAAACTCAGAGCATATCCACCTATCAGCAAAACATTTCTCCCCACTTTGGAAAAACACCTTTCCCTTCTGGATTCAGCTAGGGAAGAAGCCAATGTGGCACATCAGAAAATGTGCCTAGTGATGAAAGATTGGATCAACTCCTGCTTTAAACCATGGAAACAAGGGGACAAAGTATGGCTGGAAGTGAAACACTTATGCTTCCCAGGATCCCACCCAAAACTCTCTGCTTGAAGACATGGACCTTTTCTCATCAAAAAAGTCATCTCTCCACTCGCTTATGAACTAAAACTTCCTCCAACATGGAAAATCCATCCAGTATTTCATGCTTCCCTCCTATCTTCCTTTACTCAGACAAATGAATTCGGAACACCATTTCTGGAACCACCCCCAATGGACATAGATGGTGATTCAGAATATGAAGTGGAAGCCATTTTGGAACACAGAGGATTGAAACACCAAAGACAATTCCTAATTCAATGAAAGGGATACTCTTCAGTGGAGAACACCTGGGAACCCGAGTACAATCTGGACCACTCTTCTGCCATCCTCCATGACTACAAAGCATGCCACCATTCCATCTTCCCACCACCACCATGACACTTAAAGGAAACGAACACAACCTCATTCTGGGCATCCTCCTCCTCACCATCCTTATCCTCACTGTCACTGTGATTATCGTCAAAACTCTACCACAGACATGACTTCACCAAACCTGTCCTTTCGTCCCTCTTCACCCATGGTTGCCGCAACCCAAACTCCTGAAGTATTATCACATGCATCTGACATTGTAAACATGAACCTTTCCCTCCAAGTCAATTGTCTTCCACCCCTTGAATGATGTCTTATGTTCAGAGCCTTCCTCCAGCATGCCTCCCTTATTCTCCAAATCGAAAATAACCCCACTTACTGCTCTTGTTGCATTTTACCTAGACTAGTCCACATTTACCTTATGTACTGTTCCCTACATTTAGCCTTCAATTTTGCTCCAGACGACATCAACTTCCCTGCTGCCGAAGTACTCCCATCCACCCTTAACTGCCTCCACAACCAAATCTTAGACACTTTGTATGATGAAGGTCTAGGAACAATCATTGATTCCCTTGATCCTACTCTGGCTCATCCCTATCTACTGCCCATCCTCCTCACTCTTTCTCCTGCTGACATCAATGATTACTTTATGGAAGATGCAGCTGTTTCCCTCAGATGCCCCCTCATCCCCACTCCCACCTTTTACTCCTTGGCAGAATGTATCACTGAAACTGCCCTCTCTCCCACATCTATGCTCTGCACCAATTGGCAGGGAAGACACAGGAATTGTTACAATTTTCCCTCTTCCTTCTCCTTTCCACATACACTTGTTGCTACCTCTTGTTACTTTCTGCAGACTCTTGGCTCCAACACCTTCTACATGGTGCCACTTGTATGTTTATCCTCTTTCTTACCTTACATCTACTTCTTCTTCTCTACATCCTCGAACATGGACATTATCCCATGTACTAAGTCCCCTTGGGCACAGTCTTGTACAAGATCACATCATCTTATGACAAGCTCCACCCCATTCCTTCCAATTCCTAGATCTTGATAATCTGCAGTTCTTCCTTCATGTTCTGTAACATTCTATGGCACCATTTTCCTTTTCTGCTCTTCTCATCCAGGATGGCATCATGATCTTTTACCTTCTATTGATTTCGATACTGGCCCTCAACTATCCCTTGTCTCTGTATATAAGTTGCTACTGTGCACCATAGTCTCTATCTTGTTCTCTTTGTATTCTCCTGCAATTGAGAGCATCATCTTTCTTAGGCTTTGTCACCCTAAGTTAGCTATCCTGACCTAGTGGAGTGTGCTGTCTCACATTGCTGTGTTCTCAAGCTTCGCCAAGCTGCGTCGCTGTAACCTTGTTGTCCAACCAAATGGTATCTAGTCCATCAGGGTCATTGTTCCATGGAAGCGTCATACCCACGTAGAATGTTCACACTGGAATAGGGTGCTCTCTCACCTTGTGCATCATCCAGCCGTAGCTGTGGTACTAGGAAGAACTCTAGTATAGCAAGTCTCTTGCTTGTAGTGTAACAGAAATAGGGCAAATACCTCTCTGACTTCTGAGGAAAGACACCTCAAATCCTCAGTGGTTGTACCTAATACCTGGGGAAATACATGACAAAGTCCAGCAAATTCTCACTCGGTCTCCCCCCTTCCTATTTGCAGCCCTTCCACCTGTATCATCTGCATGTCTAGCAATCACATCACTATTGAGTGCCCTTTCTATGCCTGTCCCTATTGCTGTCAGCATCACCCAGGCCACTTGGAACCCAACTGTCCCTTTTGACAATGTGGACACTACAGAAGGAGAGGCCACATTGTTGACAACTGTCCTTTCTGACAGGGGGAACCATCCAACTTGGAGAGTGGAGATGATGAACCAGCATCTTCAGAACATGATGAGGGAGTTTGAGCTTCAGGTAAGGACCCTCATGGCTAAAGAGGGGGTAATGTTACAGTTTTATCTTTCCCATGTTGTTGCTCCTTGGTTCCTCCTTATTGTCATTGTCCTTCACCAGATTCTACTTATACTTTGGCTTATCTTTGTCATGCTCAGACTCAGGCCTCTCCTCTAAGTATCATCTTCTTACTGATACTTCGTGTTCCCCATCTTCCCATCCAATATATCAGCCTATATGTCATCTTGTACTTGTCAGCACAGTAATGGTTTGTTATTTGCATTCTATTAACTTCCACTTCATTCCATGCTGTGCATCTCATGACTCATTATTTCCTTTCCTATCTCATGGTCCATGCTCTGTATTCTCAGTAGAAAAGTCTCATACCTTGTGTCCTAGTTACCCAGCTTGATCTATGCAATATTCACACAATCTCTCTCAAAACTTGTGTGTCAGAAACCCTTGTCTGACATTCATAGGAAATCAAGTCATTCAAGACTAAAGGAACATTATTAGTGCAGAGACTCCTAAGCCTAAGGAGTCCAGATCTGATTTTGGCACACTAGCAGAAAGACAGTGTTGTACTCTGTGTAACATTGTCTCTTGATCTCACTACATGGAAATGGAAACAAAGTTGACACCAAGGCACTCCTGGACAGTGGAGCAATGGGATCTTTTGTCTCATGGGATTTCCTCCAATGAAAGAAATTAGAATTCAGAAAAATAAGAAATGCAATTCTTGTACAGAATGCTGACAGCTCTGAGAACAGTGCTGTTACCATCAAATTCATGTCCCAGATGACATTAACCATCTGCAGACCCACCCCTTACACACACATCCAAGACTTCTATGTTACCAATCTTGGAAAAGAAGACATCATTCTTGGACACCCATGGCTCACCAAGCACAACCTGATGATAAATTGAAGAATGGGAAATCTCCTGATCAAAGAAAATCTCCCAGCAAAGAATGAAACCATGGTTGAAGAATGTCATCAACTCACCATGTTTATCAATAAAGTTACCCTATCCACAGAAATAGCACAAAACACACAAAAGAAAGAAATAACCCTCCCAGAAGCATACAAAGGATATCAAGACATTTTTGATGAACCACCCAAAGGTGAACTTCCCCCAAACCATGAAAGGTTCAATTTCCCTATCATCACAGATGACAACTTCATCCCAAAGGTTGCAAAAGTCTATCCCCTTAACGTCAAGGAACAACAGGTGTGTAAGGATTTCATCAAGGAAAACACAGAAAATGGCAAAATCATCCCCTCCTCCTCACTCCAAGCATTCCCTTTCTTCTTTGTAGGAAAGAAAGACAGAAAACTTTGTCTTTGCCAGGACTACAGGTACCTCAACTCACACACAGTCAAAAATGCATACCTGCTCCCCATCATCTCTGAACTCTTCAACAAGTTCAAAAATGCCAAATTCTTCATGAAATTCGACATTCGCTGGGGATACAACAACGTCCTCATCAAAGAAGATAGCTGATGAAAGGTGGTGTTCATCACTTCCAAAGGATTGTTTGAACCACAGGTCATGTTCTTTGGTTTCTCAAATGCCCTGCCCCACTTCCAAAACATAATGAACCATCTGTTCAGAGACATGATAGTGGAAGGATGGCCCAGAATTTACATGGACAACCTCAGTTTTGCATCCCCTGACCTTCCTACACACCAAGCATGTATGCATAGAGTTCTTGACTGGTTTCATCAAGAAAAGTTGTACCTCAAACTGTCAAAATGCACATTTGATGCCCTGGAAATGGAGTATCTTGGCATGGTTATATGTGAAGGACACATCTGCCTCGACCCAAACAAGGTCAAGGCTATCAAAGATTGGAAACCACCCACCACAGTCAAAGGGGTATGATCATTTTTAGGTTTTTGCAACTTCTATTGGAAATTTGTACCAAACTGTGCTAACCTGGCCTGCCCCCTCAATGACCTGACAAAGAAAGACCTTCCCTGGAAGTGGGAAGACCCACAGCAACAGGCGTTTGACACCTTGAAAAAGATCTTTATTAGTCAACTGGTACTATGTATGCCAGATTCCATGAAACTGTTTGCAATCATGACAGATGCATTCCTGATCACCTCAGAAGGCATCCTCATCCAGAAAGATGGCAATGGCAAATACCACCCATGTGCCTACCACTCCCAAACATTCATCAACACCAAACAGAACTATGATATTTATGATCAAGAATTATTAGCAGTTTTACATGCTCTTGAAACATGGAAACATTACCTGTGGGGAGCAGGCCACCCCATCACAGTGTTCACAGATCATAAGAACCTCACATACTTCTGCTCCCCCCACAAACTCTCATGGAGACAAGCAAGATGGATGCTTTTCCTCCAAGATTTCAACTTGAAGTTTGTTAGCATCCCGACTGCCCAAGTAGCCCTGGCAGACACACTATTCTGGTTTCTCTACCCCACTACCTATGAAGATGACAACACCAATGTCACTCTACTCCCCAACATGCTGTTCATCCAAACACTGGATATGGCCATCATGGATAAGATTGCCCACTCCTCTCTAACTGACCCATTTGTACTCTTGGCATTGCAAGCACTGAACAATAAAACATCCCCTATTTCCAGATTTCCTGTGTCAGACTGGCATTTCGAAAATGGCCAGTTGTATTTTTAGAACCGACTATACATCCATGAACAATTCTGTGACAATGTTCTCCAACATTGCCATTGTACATCCACTGTGGGACATGGTGGAATATTACAAACCCAAACTAGAGTCATGTGTAACTTTTGGTGGCTGGGCCTTGCCACATTTGTATGAAAATTTGTCACTGGATGCCCCCAATGTCAAGTGAACAAAGTGAACATGCATCCAACATCCCCACCTTACTCCCTGATTCCATCATCCATGACCTGCCCCTTCCAGCAGGTATCTGTGGACCTTATCACTGATCTTCCCATCATTGACAGCTATGACTCTGTCATGGTCATGGTCAACCATGGCCTCTCAAAGGGGATAATTCTCTGCTCTTGTACCAAAACAATAGATGCTGTGGGCATAGCTGAACTCTTTTTCAAACATGTGTTCACAAGATTTGGCCTCCACAACAAAATCATATTGGACAGAGGTCCTCAATTTGCATCTGCTTTCACCAAAGAACTTGCCAGGCTCCTCAACTACACCCTCTCCCTCTCCACTGCATATCATCCACAGACAGATGGACAGACCAAATGAATGAACCAGAAACTAGAAACATACTTATGAATGTTTTGTGCCACACAACCAAACAGTTGGGTCAAGATGTTGCCATATGCAGAATACTGTCACAACTCCTCTGTCCACTCCTCTATGAAACAAATGCCATTCTTCACCATTTTAGGATACAAACTGCGGGCATACCCACCCCTAGGAAAAACATTCATCCCAGAACTACAAAATCAAATGAAAACCCTGGAAGAAGCAAGGAGTGAAGCCTTAGCAGCCCACAAGAAAGCTGTGCTAACCATGAAAAATTGCATCAAATCTCACATCCCATCTTGGAAAGTCAGAGATAAGGTGTGGCTAGAAGCTTGGAACTTGCAATTTCCCAGCAGAACCCCAAAACTATCCCAAAGAAGATATGACCCCTTTACCCTTGAACAGGTAATAACCCTGTGGGCATATCACATCAAACTTTCCCCAACTTGGAAGATTCATCCCGTATTCCATGCCTCCCTTCTATCTCCATTCCACAGCATGGAAGAATACAGAACACTGTTCATCTCTCCACCCCCAAAAGAAGTAGATAAGGAAGAACAATATGAAATAGAAGCAATCATGAGTCACTGTGGCACAACAGGAAGATGCCACTATTTTGTCAGGTGGAAAGGGTACTCTTCTGCCAAAGATACATGAGAACCCGAAGACAATTTTAGTGGAGCTTCAACCCTCCTGGAAGCATATAAAAAGAAACACCATCTTTGAATGCCATCATGCCCTTCTTCATCTCTCACTTCAATGAACAACCTGTCCTCCACAATTTCTGGCAGAAAATAGCTGATGCCTACCTTCTCAAACAAAACATGTCCAGACACTCTTCCCCCATGTCCTCTCATTCTTCCACCTATGACTTAGCTGAATGCATCTGGAACAACCCAGTCACCCCCCCACCTGAAGAACTAATGCCCTCTGCCTTCACCCAAGTATCTCCTCTTAACAGAAACACCATTATACTCCCAGACTTCATTCTCCTCTGGATTCATTGTCTTCCTCCCCCCTTTCAATGTCACTTTTATGTAGCATGCCTCGAGAACCCTGGCCTTACTTTCCTTATTGAGCATGACATTCATTTTCTTTGCTCTGCTGTTTTACCAGGATTAGTCAGAATGTATCACAGACTGGCCCTTTGTAGAAACTCTTTCACCAATATTGCCCCCTCCTTCAACTCTGCTGCATGGATTGGACTGACCAATCAAGCCCTCATCAAAACCAATCAGTTCTTACTCAACACTATCCATAATGCGGGGCTTGCCGATATCATTGATGGACTGGCCCCAGTCATGTTCCATGATCTTTTGGTCAATGTCCTTCCTCGTCTGTCTGAAGACATGTATAAAGAATACTTTGAAGAAATCCACTATGCCCCTGAACCTCCTTCCCCAACTCCCCTTATCAACTGACTTTCAGATGTACCCACTCCTTTTCATCCCAAATGTAGTGAGAACTATAGGACTCTGCAATGGTTCAACCCTCTTCATTGTCAGAAAAGAACCATGCCCTATGCCCCTAAGACTCCAAGTCCTGCAAAGGACTCTTCCTCCGGCAAGGCATCAGAAGATGACCCAACAAACCCTAGATTCCTCCCTTGTTCTCTATGTGACAGCTATGGGCACACATGTTCTTCCTGCCTGGACTATCAATGCCCATTCTGTTTGAAAAAGAACCTAGGCCACTGGGCACATCGGTGTAATTCCTGATTTTGTGGGCATTGTGGAGTAGAAGGACATATTGCATCGGACTGCCCCTTCAAAGAAAGGACAGAACTGGTCATGGTGCCCCTGACAGCAGCAAATTGACTGGAACATGGCATGTTCCAGCTAAACAAGGGGGTAATGTTACAATTTTCCCTCTTCTTCTCCATTCTCACTCTTCTTTTCCACATACACATTCACCTTTCTCTAATAGACAATTGGCTTCGACACCTTCTACATGGAGCTGCGAGTACGTTTACTACATTTCTTATACTTTGCTTACTTCTTCTTCTTTATCTTCTGGAGTACAGACATTTTTCTCCTAACTGAGTCCACCTGGGCCCAGTCTTGCATAAGATCACGTCATCTTATGACAAGTTCCTTAATATTCCATTGTATTCTGTATTGTGTCATCTGCAGCATGTTCTTTCTCCTTCTTTCACATTCTATGCCAGCCCTCGAGTGCTTCCTCTCTGTACTTAAGTCACTATCACACACCATGTCCTGTATCTTGTTCTTTTTGTGCCTCCCTGCAATCAGAGCAACTTCTTTCTTAGGCCTTGTCACCCTAAGTTAGCTATCTTGACCTTGTGGTGCATGCCATCTTGTGCTGCTGTGTCATCGAAGTGTTGCCTTGCCATGACACTGTATATTGTTCCTACCACAGGTATTGTTTAGCCCTGCATAGTGTCAAGGCCTGAAGAGTGCTCTCTCACCTGGTCTTGTTTGCACTGGAATAGGATGCTCTCTCACCTTGTGCATTGTCCAGCCATAGCTGTGGAAGCCTAGCCATTTGCTAGTAGAACTCACAAGTCTCTCACTTGCAGTGTAACAA
>JBBPKF010000151.1:0-10495 GCA_038089175.1 Binderoboletus segoi | reverse complement strand
TACCACAGCACAACTCTTTAGCTCAACCAAAACCCTAGATCCCAATATCCTTACCTCCATAATTATTAAGGAGGTGAAGTGTGAGAAGGCCAAGTACCCACCTAGGTCTGAAGGAAAGGATTGTGATAGAGATGATGCTATGTCTGTCAACTTGTCAGCTCATCCACATGGACAAGAAAAAGGGCAGCACATCAATTGGGGTGAGTAGGGCAGCTGGAAGTGCAGCCTGTCAAAGTGCTGGGAGTGCAGCTCTATGGAGCATTTAGCAGCATTCCACAAGAAAAGTGGAAAAAAGAAACCTACTGCAAGTAATGTCACAAACATGTTGAATGAAGATACCAACTCAGAGGATGGTGTTTTCAGCATCCTGGATGACTCAAGCAACAAAGAGTCAATTCCTGGTCTACATCAGGAAATTTGTAATGAATAGAAACAACTATATATGACTTTATCTGAGTTGATCAATGGAATAATGTTCAACATTGACATATTTAAGGCATACCATATGAGATGCAATTATATATTTTGGATGGCATTTCAGTGATGATCATTCATGTGATAGAGTCAGCTGAAATCATGGTAAGAGTGGCTGGTAACTGTGGTTCATTTTAAATGGCCAAGACAATGGTCACTGCTGTGATAGTGATGCTTCTATCGTTCATGCTGATAGAATATGTGACCAGTATCTTTAGATATACTGTTTACATACATAGCAAGTGATATCTTTCAGCCACAAGGTTGCATTGACACCATCAATGACTTTCCTAAGTCACAATGACATTGTTGGACACACTGTACCATGCTAAATTAGATGACCAGCACTTAACTTGTTCTCATAGCTTGTCAAGCTTACAAGACCATTATGATTCTGGTAAACTATTCAGATCTTTTGATTTAATGTGCTAGAAATTTCTATCTTAACCACTATTGTCTATGAGAACAGTAAAGATCATTGCCTCCCGACTGTTCACATTAGAAAATTGATGAAAGAAAGATATTCTAAATACAGATGATATTGTCAGCACACAGTACCATGATGTGATCCTTGATCAGTACATAACTTGTCTGCCAGCCTTACCTTCACATGCCAATTGAATCACACATGGAACCTTCACTAGGTGTTTTCAACATACTGTTTGTGATCTTGCTTTGATTTGTCTTATTTTCAACAAGATAATCCTGGATAGCATTCAGGACATTTTTTACAACAGTTTCTCTGATTTTTCTTGCAATAATGGGCATTGGCTTGACAAAGCAGGCAAATCCAATACTTGAGCCCTTTGAGTATCATCACAGATTATTCCTAGCACAGATGATATTGTTGACACATGGTATCACAGTGTGGTCCTGGATCAGTGTGTAACTTGTCTGCTAGCCTTGCTCAGCTAAGCATAATACACAGAATGATACATATTAAGATTTCTGGCTTTTAGGCCAGGCTCACCCATCCATTTCATTTGATCCAGTGAACCAGATATTTTGAGCTTGGCAACCATCACCTACTTGAGAAAAAAAAAACAATCTGTTTTCATTATTTGATATCATGTCAGAAGATTCTTCTCTGTCATAGTTCCTGATGTGATCTATACTTGTCAGTTAAGTTACACATGACACTCTGATCAGATGCTTCTACCCTGTTGTTTGTAATCTCACTTTGATTTATTTTATTTCTGACAACATAATCCTTAACAATATCAAGAACATTCTTTATAACAGCTCTTTAGACATTGTTTATGCTTGTGAAACTTGGTTTGGTGAAGTTGGCCCATCCACTACTTAATCCCTTTGTGGTCATTGATGCCTTTCTTCCACTTGCTATCATGCTTCCTCACACTTGATGCCTTGATTGAATAGCCCCAACCTGCTATTAGGATCTCCCTCCAAATTCCTTTACTTCTGACAATATAACCCTTCACACCATTAATGGTCCTCTTGACAACCAGTCCTCTGGTTCTTTTTCATGACAATGGACCTTGGTTTGACAATGTATGTCAGCTCTGACATCATGACATGTATTTTACTATCTTTTCTTGCAATTCATACAGACAAATTTTACCACTTGTTTCCAGCTGGTTTCACTGGTCACCACTGCCTAACTGCTTTCTTATTATTACCTTTCACACACTTCTGTTCCTTGAAAGACATGTCATGTAAAGGGGAATGGAAATCAAATATTCTTTTTGTGCTAACAGGTTTTTGATCCAAGAATTTGTGGGAATGCAAATAGCTTGACATCCATGGGAACTTTCTTGCAAATAAAATAACACATGAATGCATCAGAATTGTTAGTATTGCACAGTATCATAAGCTATGGCACAAAATCAAAGGCCACTATACTAGCACTGCAGATATTAGGTAGTAGATATATTTTAGGATGCTAATGCCTGCAATACATTGCACTGAGTGTGCTTCATACAAATTCTAGCAAGCACACTATTTTTGCTTGGAACATACTCAGTTTTCATGTAAAGAGGAAACACTTGACTGTCAGCAGGATGTCAGCAATGTCTGCAGGAAAGTCTAATCCCACTTGCTGGTTTCACCAAGTCAATAGAGCATCAACCTCTTCATATTCTTTGAGATCCTCCAACAGTTTCAAGCTACTATTATAGAACCATTTGAAATCAGTGATCAGATCCATTCATGAAAAGATCTGAGCTGAAGTCAAAGTGAACCATGCCTGAACCTCAGTTAGTCAAAATATACCTTAATGTTACATCATGCTACATGCCTAGATTGCAACATATGCAATAGAAGCCTTTATGACAAATCACATACCATGAATTCAAGTGTTTTCAGATCTGGTTGCCTTTGGCTCTTTATTCACAGAGCTTGAAGACATAAAGATGTGTTTGAATGCCTGTGGAGATTGTAGTACTACTTCTACTAATGGATGCCAGAGTGTCCAACTTACCAAGACTAAAATTCCACTCCATAAAAGGCCATTCCACGGATCATCTGGATTGTATGAATAGTTGAAGTACAGATATACTGGCCATTTATCTCCAGCCACCTGCATTTGACCTGAGATAAGTTTCTCCCTAACACTTCAGCTGGGTAAGTAAATGGGGTGATGAACAACAGAAAACACCTGCTTCAGATTATTTCAATTGAGCCTGGCAGGACATAGCAATGCACTAGTCCTTTCATAGTTAAATCCCTGCCCTGCCTTCACATTCTAGGAAATGTGAGAATCAAGACTCTGCCCCTTTCAAGTGATCCAGTCAATGATTGTACCTTTCATTCCCTTTGTGTTGTCTGCCCTGATTCCATTGACATCTTTCTGAATCTGTAAATCATGTTACTTTGTTTTGACTTTTCAGCTGTCATTGGAAATTGCTCACCAAGTCAACAATGTGAATGACATCCTCCTCAAGAGCCTCCATGGGATGACCCTCAAGGTTTGAAATCATTCACAAGAGCTCTTTAAAAACACCATACTCTCTTTGGTCACTGAAAAATGGTACTTTGGGCAGGTCAATGTAGGTTCTGGATACACATACTGTAAAAAAGCTCTTCTAGACACTTGTCAGCACCATTACCCATTAGTGCAAGTCCATTTACATATCACCAATGTTTGGACATTGCAGAATGTGTGCACAGCATGGTCAAAGTGCCTGCCATGATGCACCAATGGATCCTGCATAGTTCTGTGGTATAATGAAGCCAAAAGTATGATGAGTAAAAAAAAAGGGCTCACAGGTGCTTTTTTGGCCCAAGCTCCAATACATCAACTCTGGAGTGAATTCTCCTATGCCAATCTGACATGGGGCTAGTTGAACTATGACTGAACATCAGAGAATGAGTAAAAGAATGAGTGGAAGGTATGAGGGAAGATAATGTGATACAGAAGACTCACTTTGCTATCCTTTTATATGTTATTAGGAAAGGAGGGGTGGAAAAACTCACCAAAAGGGGACTGGACACTAGAAACTTGCTCAAACACTAACTTGTGAGCATGCCAATAGAGTTGGGCATGAGAATCCTGCTTGAGATTAGGAGAGTTAGTGAGGGACCTGGGTGTTGGATGTAAAAAATTTGCTTTTAGGATTACTTACAGGCATGTGATCTGTGGTCAGGGAAGAGAAATTCACTTGAGAGTTCAGAGAATCTGCTGGAGATAGGACCCAGAATGTTAGACTGTAAGAAATTTGCTTGCACAGACCCACATGCATGTTGGGCTTACTCACCTAGTGGGATCACAAAGTAAGAGGAGTAAATAACATGATCTGCTATCATTGTGATGTTGGATACATCTTGAGTGGCAGAGGCATCAGTGGGCATTTACTCATCATTTTTCATCTGAGATCCAAAGGGAAAAGGGTCAAACAGTGGGGAACAGTGTCCAATTTATACCAACCTGAAGCCTGGATCTCAGGCTCTCTGGTGTGATCAGAAAACAAAAGAAGCAGTAAAAATTAAAGAACACAAACCTAGGGGTGCCACAAATGACAGTGATAACAACAACATGCTCATGGCCAATGCCACTGTGCTATGACAAAGATGGCAAAAATGATGCCTCTGGGGTGTCCAGCATAATGGCAACCACAATGACAAGCTCATAACCAATGCCATTGCACTACAACAATAGGGAGACTCAGAGTTGACATAGTCACAGTTGCAGTCCATTGCATGTAATACCCTAAAAGTGCATGGCATGTGCTCAGTAAGTTGTGCTGGATGATGAGGTGGTTTGAATGGCCCAGGTGCATTGCTCATCTTGGGTCTGTGCAGTCCATGCTGACTTGGCTTACCTTGATGTCGGCTGGCAATCTCACACCAACTTGTTTCAAGTTGTTGCACATGCTGCTCATTGCACCATTTATCTGTCATCATCTGCTGTCATTCCTGTCACCATTGGCATCACTTTGAAGCCTTCAGTTGGCTTTCACATTGTTTGCCACCTCTCTCACCTCCATCCAGTCACCTGGCCTTTCATTTCAATGTTGTGCATTTGGCATGCTATTCTGCACATTCCCATTGTTCACTGGGCATGTCAAGATGTCTTGGAAGTCATCATGTGTGGTGGTTTTTCCACCTACCATTTACTTCTGCCCTCTATTGGAAATTATCCTACCTGCTCTCCCAGATAA
Organism: Binderoboletus segoi; assembly: GCA_038089175.1. Taxonomy (NCBI): domain Eukaryota; kingdom Fungi; phylum Basidiomycota; class Agaricomycetes; order Boletales; family Boletaceae; genus Binderoboletus; species Binderoboletus segoi. Next base: position 5,402 of record JBBPKF010000151.1, on the reverse strand, counting down.
TGACTATGCTAGTTATTTTGCAGATGAATCCACAGAACCCCTCCACACCCCCTTCACATGCTCTTTGGTAGAAAGACTATCTGGCCCACCATTCACCATTCCTTTCCCTACCAACTTCACTTCTAGTTTACTCACTCATCAAGTTACTCAAAATTGACAGAGTATTCCTCTTTCACACACTAGTAATCCTCCTGTGATTGATCAAATTAACCTTGAAGATTGATGGGCCCAAGCAAATCTCTGACTGAAAGTTCAATGACAGGTTTTACTAAAGACTCTGAAGGCCACCCCCACTCTGCTTTCCAATGTCCCATTACCAAAATCTGCTTCATTTGCAATAGCACAGACCACTCTCACATTGAATATCCTTGCTATCAGTGCCCTTGCTATTGTAGCTATGCTCCTAAACACATGCAAATGCACTGCAATGAACAAGAGTGTGGTCATTGTAGTCATATTGGCCATATTGTTATGAACTGCTCTTTTCACAATGAGGTCCAATACATTTCTGACCTGTTACTTTCTCCATGGGTTTCAGATGCATAATTGAAATTCAGAATACCTTCAGCATAAGTGAGAGGTAATATTATAATTTCTTTCCATCTTTATTCTTGCAACCACACAATTCATCTTTCTTATTTCTTTACAAACTCTGCAACTCATCATTGAGTTCATCACTATAATACAAACCTTCTTCCTTACTGTACAAATATGACTACTCTACTATGGATGTCTCACTCCTTTCTAGGCTCTCTTATGCCAGGGCCTCAGTGTGTTCACTTACCATCTGATTGACCAGGCAATTACATGTACCTTCTTATCTGAACACCTTTCTTCTTCTACTCTTCCATTCTATAATATCCTTCTTGATTCTTTTATTTTCCTTGTATATCCTTACCATCCAATCAACCAGGCAATTATGTGTACCTTCTTACTTGAACACCTTTCTTCTTCTACTCTTTCATTCTATAGTGTTTTTCTCAGTTCTTTTACTTTCCTTCTATATCTTCTCTTATTGATGCATTATTTACCTTTACAAACAAACCCAGGACTATATCAAACGAGCTGTACCACTACAATACTCTAGCTAGTGCTGTGCAATCATATGCACAGTATCTGGCATTGCTCAGTAGGACCATCCGAGTGCTCTGAATCATATAACTAGTGGTCAACACTGTCTCATTGTTGCTTCCTCATAGTGTTACCTTGCTGCAACACCATCCCTTTGCTGATACACTGGACTTACTGTGATTCACATAACATTGTATGAGGGCTCAATCAAAAGTTTGACATTATGCCAGTGCTATGGCAATCTATGTAATCCTAGCTGCATGTGCACACATAGCAATACATAGGTGCCATGGGTGCAATATAGAAATTCATAGGCTCACATGGAAACTCATAGCAGGCTTTTTGACTGGGCCTGGAGGTTATGTCATGTTGTGTGAGCTGGGTCACATAGGTCAAACATATTTCTTTGTACTGCATCATGGTATTTTGGAATGCTTTCACTGTTGCAATTTTATCTCTCCCATGTTGTCACTCCTTATTTTCTTCTCTTCATAGATGCACTTCATCAAATTCTTCTGATTCTGTTGTTAATATTCTTAGCATGCAGACTAAGGTCTCTCTTCTAGATATTGTCTCCTTACCAATATCTCATGTCCTTTACACTTCCATCCAATACTCTGGCTGGTTTATCATCTTGCTTTAGTCAGCACAGCCTTGGTTTGTCATTCATTTGTTCCCTTGAGTTTCACTGCATTTCATGCTGCATGTTTCATGACTCATACTTTCCTTCTTTGATACTTGATCTGTGCTCAAGCATTGGTACATAAAAGTCTGCCCTCTGTATGTCTGTTTCCCAGCTTGATCTGTTCAATACTACATGATCTCACTCAATCTCAGGTGAATCATTCCTTTGACTTCACTCACAGCAATAACTTCACCTAGAAGTAAGCTTGGAAAGGCAGTACATAGACTCTTTGAGTCCAGATCCAATTGGCATACTATCAAAGAAAGTAGAGGATTTGTGTTGCTCTCTGCATAACATTCACCAAGCATGGACAAAACATTACAATTTGCAACAGCACTAGCTGAAGGTTATTAATATTGTCAGATATTGATTGTGTCAGAGCTAAGTAAAAGGGCAGTATTGCCCACTCAATTGAGATTCAAGAGAATGAAAGATGACTAAGGAAGGGAAAAATTTAGAGTCTGATTTAAATACCTATGGGCAAAGATGTGAGGGCTTTCCTTCTGGACACTAACCAGTTGCCTTTGGCTAGACACCTCTGGACTCCCCATTGCCAAGCATATCATCACTCCTTCATCCTTGGATGCCCTCTCCATGGGGGCCTGACTGCCTCTTTGGATTGGCAACATTCTTAACTACTGCTTGTCTCAGCATTGAGGGCTCAGTCTTAATGGGAGAACACTGTCATATTCATCCCCTAACAGTCATCACACCCCTCTGGCCTTCTCCAGTCTTCTCCAGATCACTCCACCCTTGTTCACTCATCCCTCATCTTCCACTGCCTGGAGTTATACTTGGAGTTCACATCTCTGCTCAAAATGTTCCCAGATCTAATACTTGTCATTACAATCATCATTCTTCACATATGTCATCCTTCCTATCCATCTATCATTCTTCCTGTCCATCCTGTACCTTACCTACCTTCATTCTGATCATTGTTATCACTTCATCTTGAAATTGTTTCACCCATCTATCATCTGTCTTATGTTCAAACCTGTTTGACATTCCATACCTTACTCTGAACATACTTAAGGACTTCTGCACACCATGTATTCTTCTTAGTACAAATATCAACTAAGTCTCTTTTTCAACTCCTGCCTGACTCCTTCCCTCATCTCCTCCTACCCCAAACCCTCAGTCCTACTCTGAACCTCTGAAATCCAAGGACATGGATCTGTCCAAGGGTGCAATACATAAGTCCTGCACCAATGTTCTCACTACTGAGTTCCCTTTCCTTTCTGTCTCTTCCATTGAACTTTCAGTCCACCTCCATCCACTCACTGCTCCATCCCTCAGACATTCCAAACCTCCATCAGACTTAAGTCTGGAGGATCCAGACTTGACAGTATATTTGTACTCACTCTTGTACAGATTTTTCAATGACTACCCATACTACATGTAACACCCACAAACAAGCCTTATGGACTGTCTTTGGCAGCTTCTGAACTATCTCTGGCAAGTTCATCAGCCTGTCAGTTAGGTATGGTGACTCCATGTCTGCACTGTGACCCAATCTCGGATTAACTTCTCTGTTAATGCTACTTCCACATGAGTTGGAGTCTCTGGATGGATCCCACTTCTGGAAACTACTGGAAGATGAAGATAAACAATGACCTGGTGGGCCTGGTGGTTTGCCATCAGACCTCAGAGATGGCAATGGAAATGGCTCAGCTTCACATTCTGATTCTGAACCTTCCAAACCTAGAGCTCCCAAATATCTCTTTGGACCTCTGAATGACATTCCACTTGCCATTGAATCTTTTACCCAACTTGCTGGTTCAATTAAGGATATGACTAGGCAGGCACTCCATCATTGTCAGAACTCCAACAACACCAAAACCAAAGTCCAAGAACCCACTACCTTTGACAGGTTCAATCCCAACAACCTTCATCCATTCATAGTTCAATGTGAACTAATGTTCCAAGCAAACCTAAAGTCCTACAAATGGGATCAGGCAAAGGTAACATTTGCTCAATCTTATCTTAAGGGCATTGCCTTAGAATACTTCAAACCAGATCTCCTTGGAGATGAACCTCCAGAAAATCATTCGTTATGGATGGATGATTGGAAACTCTTCTTATTTGAACTACAGTCCAATTTTGGACCTCACCATCCAGTCACTGATGCAGAAGCTCAACTCAAGCAACTGCAGATGCAAGACTCACAGCACACTTCCAAATACATCATAGAGTGAAACTACCTTGCATTCCAAGTTCATGAATGGGGTTCCAGTGTACTCCACCAGAGTTTCTATAATGAACTTCTGGACCACATCAAAGATGAAATCTCACACCTGGGTAAACCTGACAATATCCTCAATCTCCAAGCATTTGCCCAACAAATCAATCATTGATATTGGGAGCACAAGAAAGAGATTGCACATGCAAACAAGAGTTCTGGACTCAACCCTGGATCTCAGAACAATAACAACTCAAAGACTTCTAACACCTCTGCCTCCACCTTCACTAAACCTAAGGATGATAAGTCCAAAGGTCCCACCTCCTTCATTAACAATTCCAGCTCTTCCAGAAATCCTAGTGGTAAAGAGGGTAATGGGTCCAACTCAGATCCTTCTATCTCCTCTAAACTTGGAAAAGACAGTAAACTCCTTCTGGAGGAACATCAGCACCAATTAAGGAATTATCTCTGTCTTTTCTGTGAACTTCCAGGCCATTCCACTAAGGAGTGTCTGAAGTCAACCTCTAGAGCTGTGCAGGCTCATGCAGCCACCAATACCCTGGTTGCCCTGGCCTCTGGCTCTACCTCTTCTGAGGTGAAAAAATACAGAGCAACTCCTATGGCTCCACACAGGCTGGGAGTTGCATTGATCCTGACCATGCTCTAATGAAGTTTCATCTCAATGTGTCCACTCTCTCTGATCCTAATTCTCTTTGTCCTCTTGTCACTATTCCTCAGTTCTCTCTACATTCCATTTCTGCCCTAATCAATTCGGGTTCCACTCACTCCTTCATAGACTCTCCTTTTATAGAAAAACATAAAATTCCTACCAACTCCATTCCTTCAATATCACTCCATCTCTTTGACAGCTCCTATTCCTCTCATATCACCTCTGCAATCACATTCTCCATGGCTTTTCCCTTCAGTGAAACTACCTCTGAGACATTTTTTGTTACCCCCTTGGACTCCTCCTGCTCATTGATCCTGGTACATAGCTGGTTTGCCCTCCACAATCCATTGATTGACTGGGCTATGAGCAGTGTTACATTCCAAACTCCTACAGAGGGTTTGTCAAGCCCAATGTCACCTCCTCTGCCTTTGGTGCCTCCTCTGGCTCTAGAGTCTCTGCAGGTTTTGCCAAAAGCTCCCAGACTAACTTGTTCCCCCATCTCCTTCATCAATGCCATGGTATTTGTATGTACTTGCAAGATGGAGGGCTCAGTCCAATTCACTATTCACCTCCAAACCCCTAGTGAGACTAAGGCCTATTCCATGTCCGCTTTTGACATTCTGGTTGAATCTGTGGACCTCTCTGGAGTTCTTCTGGAATATCATGACTTTACCAATGTTTTCAGCAAACAGCATGTGGACACCTTTGCCCCTCATTGCTCCTTCAATCTCAGAATCAAACTGAAGGATGGAGCTGCTCCTTTGGTTGGATGGCTTTACTCCCTTTCTCTGATAGAA
>JBBPKF010000150.1:0-16865 GCA_038089175.1 Binderoboletus segoi | reverse complement strand
TTTAAGGTGATATGATATTAATATATAGACATCAAGCAACCACTTAACTAGGTCAAGGCAACCAGATGGCTCCTATGGTTGAAAGGCAGTGTTACAGCAAGGCAACACTTCAAGGACACAGTGAGTGAGATGGTGCTCTCCACTAGGTCTGATAGCTAACTTAGGGCAGCAAGGCCTAAGAAGATACTAGCTTGTCAAGTCAAGGTAGAATTGCACAGAACTAGATACAGAACACAGTGCACAGTAGCAACTTCAGTACAGAGAGTGGCTGAGTAAGGGCTGGTCTATAGAATATGATGGAATGTCAAAGAATAACTGCAGGTGGTGTCATATGAAAAGAGAAAGAAACAAATAGAATGATAAAGAGATCAGATAGTGACTAAGCATGAGAGAGCCTAGTTAGAAGGATAGTGTCTGTATCAAAGAAGGTAGAGAGTGAGCAGAAGACATAGCATAATGATATAGATGATGAGAGCATCAAGTCCTATTACTATCTGAAAGAAGAAGGAATTAACAGGAATAAGAAGAATGTGGATGATAAGCATGAGAAATAGAAGGAGGAGAGAAACTTGTAACATATACCAGCACATCTTCTGGGACTGGCCAGCCTTTTACTATACTGCTCTTTCTCTTTGTCACTTAAGTACAGGACTTCCATTCTCAGCCAGATTACCTTATATTCATTTACTTGCATCATATATAGTGTTTCCAATATCCAGAACTGTCCAGGCCTGGTATATCTTTGTATCTATGTCCAAAAATGGAACTTACCCTTCTGCACTGATCATTTAATGATCAAGTAACCATGCCTGGGGCTACATGCTATGCCATTCTGCTGTGTTACTGCTGCTGCTTGACACTTTCTGAATCCAATAATTCAGAACACTGCCTGCCTGCTCCAGGAGTGTCCGGGTTTCTGATTTCTACATCAAGAGAGTCAGTAAGTCCTTGTCAAACTAGGTGGGACTAACACTGGGAAACTCTGAAACTCCAGAGTTTGGTTGGACAGGACTTGGCTTCACTGTATGTGGTGCACCCTTGCATGAGTCCTGGTCCCAGATTTATGAAGCAGAATAAGTTGGAGGGTCAGAGGTCAGAGGAGAACTCTCTAGGTTCAAGTTGGAGAAGAGGTAGTCAAGTTTTGTTAATATTCAAACTGAGATATTTACAGGCTGGAGTATGGGGTTTATATACTACAGAGGAAACAGATGACTAAGGAGTTTGGAGGTCAGATAAGAAGATGTACTGAAGGTACTGTGGAGTTGTGCTCTGCAGTTGATACTGCACAGAGGAATCTAAGTAGTGGAGCTAATACTAATACAGATAGAATGGAATGGATCATAATAATATGAAATGGAATGGAATGGAAAATTAAAGCATAGCATAGGTACAAAAGGAAATTGAACTGGAGTTGGTTGAAGTTGGTATTGGAGTGACATTGGAGGGTTGGAATTGAACTTGTGGACTTGGAATATGACAGTTCTGAGCTTTATCCTTCCAAAGTCTCTACTCCTCCAGAATCCCTTTGAGGTCAAACCTATTGCACCCCCTTTTTCATTTCTACTTACCTGCTTTATATTCCAGAGTAGGTAGCTGTTTTACAACTGAAGCCCACCGTGAGGAATTCTGTTGAGTTGAGGAGGAGGACTCTCAGGCCAACCCCACAACAACAAGAACTCAATCAGCTACTAGGTGACTTATACAACCCTGAACTTACTGAGAATTCAAATTTTTTCCATTCACTTGAGACTGACAGTACTGGGCATCCCAGGCCATCACCTTCAACACTGGATAGCTCAGGTACTAACATTAACAGATCCAATATCCTATCCAACCTTGTCAAACCATCAGATGTCTGGGTCCTCCAGGCTCAAGTCTAACAGAGGTTTGGAACTCCTGAGGGGCAGAACAGTAAGTGGGCAGAGGTGGACCAGAGGTCTGACAGAAGAGATGGAAAGGAAAGAAGACTTAGCAGTGATGACATTGGTGCAGGACTTATGTGTTGCACCCTTGCACAGATCTATGTCCTTGAATTTTGGAGGTCTGGAGTAGGACTGAGGGTTTGGAGGAGAAGGAGATGAGAAAGAGTTGGGCAGGAGTTGGAGGAGGAACTTTAGTTAATATTCATACTAAGGAGAACACATGGTGTGTGGAAGTTCTTAAGTACATTTGGAGTAAGGTACAGAATGTCAAACAGAATTGGACATAAGACAGATGATAGATGAGTAAAACAGTTTCATGGTAAAGTGATAACAATGATCAAAATGAAGGTAGGTAAGGTATGGGATGGACAGGAGAATGATAGATGGACAGAAGAACGACATATGTGAAGAATGATGATTGAGGATGACAGGTGTTAAATTGGAGATTCATTCTGAGCAGCAACATGAACTCTGAGTATAACTCTGGGTGGTGAAAGACAAGGGATGAGTGAACAAGGGCAGAGTGGTCTGGAGAGGACCAGAGGAGACCAGAGGGGTGTGATGACTGTTTGGGATGGATATGACACACACCTAGGATACCAGGGACATTCTGTTACCCTTTACCCAATTAGTCAAAAATTCAATTGGGTGACAGCTCCTTCATTCTCCAGTCCAACCCTAATTTTCTTTTGGGAAATAGTCCTAAGGATATCCCTAAGGAGACATCATTTGACTCCTTCTGCATTCTGGGTGCCTTTACTCATTCTTCACCTCATATTCTGAACAAACCTTCATTTTTGGCAAGCTCTTCCTTGTCAACATTAACACCAGTTCTGTTGCCTCCTAGATAATTTTAGCCTGGTCCATCAGGTTCTGAAAGATTGGAACAGTCCTCATCATGGAATTCACCTCCTTCACCATCCCTTTCCTTCCTACTCCATCCATTAGTATCTGGGATTTCTTTGTCATCAACTTCATCATCTATACCAGTCATCCTGCCTGCCCTGGTTCATTCAGCAATCAACCTAAGACTAGCAATGGCCAACTGGAACCCAATCCAAATGCCTCTCTGGGGAACTCAGAATGTGCCCTGCTTTGATGGAAAAACATCCTCTCTTCTTTCTTGATACTTAGAAGATATTGACCTGTTAGGTACCTTTGCTGGTTTAGATGATATCAGAAAAATCAAGGCAGCAATGCACTATGCCAACCTTGAAGAAGCAGAAGTATGGGAGACTCTACTGGAAGTGCACATGAATCCTGCCACCTGGAATGCATTTGTAATGGCTGTCAAGGCCTTATACCCCAGATGCAAGGGTAACAATCACTACTGCCAAGCTGACCTTCAGTATCTTGTACAGGAGTATACAGCAAAGCCAATGCACAATCAAGATGAGTTGGGAGAATACCACTGGAAGTTTATGAAGGTGGCTTCCCTTCTGGTCATTAACCAGAAGCTGTTGGATATCAAGAGAGACTTCCTCTTTTTGTCCAGGTTTCCCTCTGACATTGATAATTGCATTCACCACCAACTGTCCATTGTTAAATCAAATATCCACCTGGAAGACCCATATCCCATCTCTGATGTTGTTGCCCCATCTCTGCTGTCTACTTCCTCAAGGCTTGTATCACTGAAACACCACTTCTCACTAGAGTAATGTTCAACTGGCAGGGACAGAGATGGAACCATCAAAACACAGTCCTCTTCCCTACTGAAAGGAAACTAGAAACATCAACCACCTATGCTGATACTTGGAAAAACATGCTATGATCTCCACCAGGATCTTGTTCAACTTCCCCTCCTTCTCTTCAGCATACCCAGCCAATCTGTGTCCTCTGTATGTCCAATGCCCATATTACCATTGAATGTCCTTCCTATGTTTGCCCATACTGTTGAGAACAACAACTGGGTAATCCGGAATCTAACTGCCCAATTCATTGCTGTGGACACTGCAGAAGAAGGGGTCATATCATTGACAATTGTCCTTTTCAACAAGGAGAACCCTCCAACATCAAGAGCAGAGATGAGGAACCAGCACCCTCTGAACATAATGAGGGAGTTTAAGCTGTGGGTGTGGACCCTTGCAGCTACTGGAGAAGTAATGTTACAATTTTATCTTTCCCATGTGGTCACTCCTCACTTCCTTCTCTTTATAGATGCCCTTCACCAAGTTCTTCTTGTTCTGTGGTTAGTATTCCCCATATACAGACTCAGGCCTCTCTTCTAGATGTTGTCTCCTTACCAACATTGTGTGTTCCCATACTACCATCTGATACTTCAGCTGATTCATCATTCTGTTTTAGTCAGCACAGCCTTGGTTTGTCATTCAATTGTTCTATCAGTTTCCACTGCATTCCTTGCTGCACATTTTATGGCTTATACTTTCCTTCTTTGACAATTGGTCCATGCCAGAATAACTACCTATAAAACAATACCTTGTGTATGTCAGTTCCTCAGCTTAATCTGCACAATATTATGCAGTCTTTATCAATCTCATGTGAAAGCTTCCTTGCCTTCACTCATAGTAACTAAATTTGCCTTAAGAGAAAAGAGCCTCAGAAGCAATGGTACAGCAACTTTCTTCAAGAGAAGGTCCAGATCTGACTTGGCATACTGTTGAAAAACTGTGTCAACTTCTGCATAACAGGGAGAGGAGTAAGGAGAAGATGGGACATCTGGTGTGATGGGCAAGGATATGGAAAATGTTTGATGTAGGAAGAGTGAATGAAAGTATTCAAGTGCAGAACATTTCATACAGATTCAAGGTGGTGCTGCTTCTTAAAAGTAGTCAGGAGGGCATGCTGTCATATCCCAGACCAACTCCAGTTCTCCACACACATCTTTGGTCTGCTCTGACCACCTCTGACCCATTATAGATAATTCTGCTCCATCTCCATTTCATTTCCATTTCATCTCTGGTCCATTTCCTTTTGGACTCAGGCTATGCCCTCCATTTCAGTATGTTGCATTCCATTCCATTCTGCCCATATTTGTATTAGTTCTGCTCCTCAGACTCCTCCATGCAGTGTTAACTGTGGAGCACAGCTCTGCAGCACCTCCAGCACATCCCCTATCTGACCTCCAAACTCCTTACTAATCTGATTTCCCCTCCATATATAAATCCTGTATTCTGTTCATACATACCTCAGTCTGAATATTGATTTGATCTGACCTTCTCCTCACTCTGTTTCTGAGTCTTGATAACTCTACTCCAACCTTCTGTTCCCACTCCAAACCTCTGCAAATCTGGAACACTGGAACTCTTGTAAGAGTGCATCACATAAGGTGAAGCCAAGTCTCAAACCCCTCAGAACTCCAGACCTCCAGAGTTGCCTCAGAGATCATTCAACACAGTTCTAACACATGCGCTTCTTCTAGATTTGACTTCAGTTCCCATATATCTTCAGTGGATGGATAGCCCTTCCATTGGATAAGATAGTGGCACTGTTAGGTAGAACCACAATGACTAAGAATGCCATTGATTTCATATTCCTCCTCAGCTTCAATGTGTTCTAGAGGAAGTTCTGGGAAGGGTGTTTCATATTCAGGAGTGGTTTTGAACAATGTTAATAGTGATGAATAGAATATCAGGTGGATTTTCCAGGTTGGTGGGAGTTGGAGCTGATAAGCTAGAGATGAAATGACTTTTTCAATAGGGAAAGGCCCATATCATCATTGAGATAGCTTTGGGGATCTTTCTAGGAATTTGAGATAGTGAGCTTCAAGCCAGATCTTATCTCCTATTTTCCAGGGCCAGAGCCTGGAACAAATCTGGTTTTTCATGACCATGCAGGATTTTCATGGGCAGCCACTGTTTTAGCTTATGCTTCTTCTAATATCTTTAAGTGAGTTTCAAGGGCTGGTAGGAAGGTTTTTCCTAAGGATGGATAAGAATGGAGTTTGTACTCTAATATGAGTGAAAAAGGGGTGACTTTTGTGGAGGAATGGATAGAGGAATTATGGCAGAATTCTGCCAATGGGAGAATGTCAACCCATAAGGTAGGGTTGGTGGTGCAGAAGATTTGCAGATATGTTTCTAGCTCTCAATTAACCCATTTGGTCTGTCCATTGATCTGTGAATGGTAGGTGGTAGACAGGGTGATTTTGTATTGAAGCAATCAGGATAGTTCCCATGTGAATGTGGATGCAAATTGTGATCCTCTGTCCAAGATGAGCTTGTTGTGAAGGCTGAAATGTGGGAATATGTGCTGAAAAAAGAGGGTGACAATTTCCACAGCATTAACAGTTTTGGAACAAGAAACAAACACTACCCCCTTTGAAAGACCATGGTCAACCATGACCATAATCAAATTGAAACCATGGGCAGGCAGTAAATCAGTGATGAGGTCAACTGAAATGCTTTGGAATGGATGAGAAGTATTGGAGGCAATGAAAGACAGTGGAGAGGCAGTAGGGTAGGTGTTCACTTTATTAGCCTGGCAGACTGGACAGCCCAGGACAAATTTGTGGACAAACATGGATAGGCCAGCCACCAACAGTCACACATAACATGTGTTTTGATGCAGAGGATGCCATTGTGGCCCACTGTAGATGATTCATGACAATGACAAATGATAGCATGACAGTGGTCTAAAGTAATATATAGGTGCTTTTTGAAAGTACAGTTGTCCATGGAGGTAGCTCCAGTTGGATGTGGAATACCAGGCAATGGGGAACAATAAGTCCAAGATGGCTTGGAGAGCCTTTACAGCAAACAGGTCAGTTTGGGAAGAAACAATGAGTTTATCTTTGATGGTGAGATTGAGAGCACAAATGGAAAGCTGATCCAGTAGTAATGCAATCTTGGTGTTGTTCAGTTTGAAGGTGGCTGGGTAGGGATAATGAGACAGAGTGTTTGTGGATGCAACTTGGAAGGCAGAGACAGCTGTGAAGAGCAGGTCATAGTTCTGTAGGAATAGCATCCATTGGGCTTGGCATCAGGAAAGCTTTTGACGTGATTGAAAGAATGTCAAGTTCTTGCGGTCAGTGAAGACAATTACATGATGTCCAGTATGGTGAAGGTCATGCTTCCAGTGATCTAAGGCATGGATGACTGCAAGAAGTTTCCAATCATAGATCTCATAGTTCCAGGTGGAGGAGACTGGGGTGGAATGATAGTGATGGGAGATCCTGGTCCAGGAGAAGGAGGAGGTGATGGTGTGGGAGTGCAGGTAGAGTAGAACCTTTGTACAATCCCTGACATGGTTTGCTGTACAAGGCTTCTTAATGTATCCTCAGGGATGGGCAAAGCTTCTGCTTGAGAAGTAGGTGTAGATGGGCCTGGTGATAAATGTGCTGTTCTGGCAGGATAACTGGCTGATATGAGGGGTCCTGTGTAAGGACATTTGAAAGGATGAAGTTCAGGTGAGTCTCTCAAAGGGAAGGCCCGGGGTCTGAAGATGATCCTGGTCCAATAACTCAGTGAGAAAGTTTGTCAGCTATATTGTTGGAGCATGTCTCCACCATATAGTAACAGAAAGAGAGGATGAGTTAGTTCTTTTGTTATGCTTCCCTCAGGGACTAGCAGCACAGTGAACCAATCAACAAGGTCTTGACTGTAACCAGGCTGACACCAGACTGACATTCTCTGGTCAGTGGGACTGACAAGGGTATTGCAGCAAGGCAACACATGAGTATCAATGATGAGACAGCATCAACCACTAGGCAAATGTTATATGAAGTGGACTTGTGAGGTCACATTACAATGCTAGTTACTGAGTGAGGATCTCACAGAAATAACTAGGGTACATGGAGGATGAGTAAGGTTGAAGTGTGCATATTGTGGCTAACTGAGGTCTGGTCCATGGAATGTGGAGGAATTTGAAAGAATGATTATAAAGTATGGCTCAATGGAATGAGGAAGAACATCATAGAAATAGAGAGTGGAAAAGAAAAGATGTTCTTACATTCAGTGGAGATGGTGGATCACAACTAGGCAACACAGAGATTCTAGTTAGGAGTTATCCATTCATAGAAGAAGGCAAGGACTTGAAGGAGAACAATATACCCTTGTAGAAGTATGGTACACATCATAACACATTTGAAAAAGAAAAGGGCAGTGGCATGAGTGGTATAGCAGATGAGAATGGTCCTGAAGATGAGGATAAATTGTAACAAAAACCAGGTCAAATTCATCAATGTAAAGCCCTTCTAGACAGTGGAGCTATCAAATCATTTGTATCCTGGAATTTTATTTGAAGAAACCACCTATCCTTTTGAAACTACTCCAACCCATTACCACATGAAATGCTGATGAAACAGAAAACTGAATGGGAACCATACAATTTAAAATGAAACTTCATTTGACACTCAAAGGCAAGGAACCATTATCACACTGGTAACAGTTCTACATACTCAATATTGGAAAAGAAAGTGTCATTCTTGGCCACCCCTGGTTGAAGAAACATAATTTGATTATCAATTGGAAAACTGGTAAACTCATCATTGAGCCTAACAATGCTCTAGAACCTTGTATCCATATGAACCATTTCCTCCAAAAAGTTACCCTATCCATAACTCTAGCACAAAATGCTGAGAAGAAAGATGTGGAACTTTCAAAAGCTTATCAGGAATTCACTGATGTATTCAAGGAACCTTTCAAAGGTGAACTACCCCCTCACAGAGGACAATTTTATTTCAATATCAGAACTATGTACTCTTTCATACCAAAACTTACCAAAACTTATCCACTCAATCCTTTGAAAACCCTAGCATGCAAGGAATTCATAAAGGAAAACTTGAAAATGAAAAAATCACCCTGTCTACCTCCCCACAGGCCTTTTTCTTCTTCTTCTTCATCAAAAAGGATGGAAAACTACATCCATGCCAAGACTATCAGTACCTGAATGAACATGCTATCAAGAATATCTATCCTCTCCCCATCATCTTTGACCTCTTCAATTAGTTTAAAAATGTGAAATATTTCACCAAGTTTGACCTTTGGGGCTATAATAATGTATTAATCAATGATGAAAGTCAATTAAAAGCCACATTTGTCACCCCAGAAAGGTCCCTTTGAACCACAAGTCATGTTTTTTGGATTCTCCAATGCCCTCCCCTCATTTCCAATTGGTACTGAATCATATTTTCCATGAGATGATCACAGAAGGATGGCTAGGAATTTACATGGATGACTTCAATTTTGCCTTTTTTGATCTGACCATCCACCAAGAATGCACTCATCATGTCCTCTTGTGATTTCACCAGGAAAAGGTATATCTAAAACTCTCCAAGTGCACCTTTGATGCTGATTCAATGGAATATCTAGGGATGATCATCAAAGAAGGAAAAATTTGCTTGGACCCAACTAAAGTTAGTGCCATCAAGGAATGGCAACCTCCCCCCTCTGTCAAAGGAGTACAATTCTTCTTGAGATTCTGTAACTTTTACAGGAAGTTTGTACCTGACTATGCCAACATTGCTTGACCCTTAAATGACCTTACCAAAAAGCTTATCCCTTGCAAGTGGGACAAACCTCAACAAAAGGCCATCAACATGTTGAAACATGTTTTTATGATTGACCCAGTCCTCCTCATGGCTGACAACACCAAATCATTTGCTATCATGACTGATGCCTCTCTTGTTGTGTCTGGAGGAGTTCTCCTTCAACAGGATGACAATGGTGACTACTGCCCCTGTGCATACCATTCCCAGACCTTTATCAACACAGAATGCAACTACAACATCTATGATCAAGAACTATTAGCTGTCATCCATGTGTTAGATCATTGAAAACATTACCTATGGGGTACTAGTCACCCTGTTATCATCTTCACTGATCACAAAACTTGACTTTCTTTTGAGCACCCCAGAAGCTATCTAGATGACAAACATGTTGGATGTTGTTCCTTCAAGATTACAATTTACAATTTCATTCAGTCCCTGCCTCTCAGGTAGCTCCAGCTGACATGCTTTTCCACTACCTGTACCCTGCCACTTTTGAACACAATAACTTGAATATCACCCTTCTCCCAGACCACCTTTTTGTTCACACACTCAACCTCACAATTGCTGATCAACTTGCTGTTTTTTTAATGTTCAACCCCTTTGTCCTCAAGGCACTCCAGGTGATCTGTCACTCATCCTCCCCCATTGCTCATTACCCCACCTCTGATTGGTCATTCCACCAGAGACAGTTATACTTTCAATATTGTCTTTACATCACTTCTGAACACTGTCTTGCCATCATGTGACATTGTCACAAATTGTCATCTGCCAGCCACAGCAGCATTATGCACACCCAACCACAGTCATGCACAACTATTGATGGCCTGGCTTATCCACTTTTGTCCATAAATTTGTCCTGGGCTGCCCTATCTGCCAGGCAAACAAGATTAATACCCATCCCATGGTACTCCCACTATCTTCTATTGCCTCCATGGCCTCTTGCCCATTTCAACTGCTCTCAGTTGATCTTATCATGGATTTACAACCTTCCCATGGCTTCAATTCTGTTATGGTTATGATCAACCATGAGTTATCAAAGAGGGTGGTGTTCATTCCCTGTACCAAAATGATTGACATGGCTGGTGTTGCTCCACTATTTTTTAAACATGTATTTCCTCAGTTCAGACTCCATGACCACCTTTTATCTGATCAAGGTCCCCAATTCATATCAGCATTTGCTAGAGAATTGGCTCAGCCTCTCCAATATGAACTAGCCTTGTCTACAGCTTACCACCCTCAAACAAATGATTAAACAGAAAGGATAAATTAGGCATTAGAAATGTATTTACAAATCTTTTTCTTAATGAACTCAACTTCCTGGCTAAGCTTCCTCCCCACTGCTGAATTTTACCACAACTTGTTAGTATACTCCTTCATGAAAGCCATTCCCTTTTTCCTTATTTTAGGATACAAACCCACATCCTACCCACCATTGGAAAAAACCTTCCTCCCCACCTTTGAAACCCACTTACAGAACTCAGAAGAAGTGAGAAAAGAAGTGCTTGCAGCCCATGAAAGATCTTGTTTGATCATAAAAAGTCAAATATGGTCTAAATTCTACCTCTGGAAGATTAAAGATAAGGTATGGCTAGGAGTGCATAATCTCAAGTTTCCCAGGAGATCTCTGAAACTCTCACAATTATGTTAGGGACAATTTTCCATTGATAAGGTCATATCTCCCTTAGCTTATCAACTCTGTCTATGTCATATCCCAGATTTACCTCTTCAACTCCAACCCTCCAGATCTCCTCTGATCCATCTCCACACCAACTCCAGACCATTTTTCTCCATACATAGTTCTCCAACCTCTGGACAGTTCCAAGATAACTTGCCTCCACTTCAATGATGTTCCATTTCATTCCAGTGCCTTCCATTCCATTCCCTCCATATTTGTATTAGTTCTGCTTCATAGATACCTCTGGCCCCTTGCTTGCTAAGAAGCACAGCTCTGACATTCACCCCTTCCTGAACTCTGATCCTCCATAGTATATAAACCCTCTGTAATCACTCTGTAGATACTCAGCTCAAATATCAACCTAGCCTGATAATCTCTTCTCTGTCTTCTCTCATCTGAGCTTTGATGGCTCAACTCTGACCTACCTCTGACATCTCCACTCTGTAAATTTGGGACCTGGACCCAATGTAAGGGTACACTACATAAGGTGAAGCTAAGTCTCATCTGACCAAAACTCTGAAGTTCCAGAGCTTCTGGAGATTGTCCAACATGGCCTTAACAGTCTACCCATGACCTGGAAAATCCGTTCAGTATTCCATGCCTCCCTACTAACTGCATTCAAGATGACCCAAGAATACAGAACTCTGTTCCCCAAATTCCCTCTAGAGATAATAGAAGCAGAAGAAGAATATAAAATTGATGGAATTATAAAATTGGCATTAACCATCCTAAAGGCTTATAAGCAGTGGCATTTCCTCTAACCTCATAACAACTTGCCCATTCTCTTACTACCACACCATATTTTTGAAATAAATGTTGGATTCTGACTGTTTTTCCTTCCTGACTTACCCTCTTTTCAACAATTGTCTTTCACATTATCTCAGTCATCCTCTACTTGTGAACCTGTGGAATGATTCTGCACTCCATCTCTCCTTACAGACCCCATGACATCTACAAAAATCCTCACCCCAACATCACTCCTCTCTTTGGATTCATCCTGCTTTACATTATCCACCTTCTACCTGAACAATGACAGAATGTCTATACTGCCATCCTTGAAGACCCTGGCCACTTATTTCCTGTTTAACATTCATCCATTTTCTTAGGATCCAACATTCTTCTGAACCTAGTCTATTTTTTTCACCTGTTAGCTCAAACCCATCATGCACATAACATGTCATCCCCTTGTTCACCACCATGGCTCATTTAGGACCAGTTGGACAGTCACTGATCCCAGTTACCACAGCCTTGCTCAATGTCCTCAATTTAGCAGGATTTTTGGACATCATTGACTCTTTACCTCCATATATGTTTCAAGACCTCCTTGTCCTCATCCTCCCTGCCTTGTCTGAACAGCAGTACACCATCTACCTCCAGCATATCCATTTTACCCCTGATCATACACTGTTTTCACTCCCAACACCTTCTTCTATCTTGCACAATCTGTTCTGCCACCTCAACACATCTCAGCCATTGCCTTTACCTTCAATCCCATATGCCCTGAGAACTCTCATCATGTGTGAAGGTTTGACCTCACTGGAATGCCCCCTCTTGAAAATTGGTGAGGACAGCCCATTGTTTCTCAGCCCATCCCTACTTGCATTGACCCTCACTGAGCTTCAGAATTTACATGCCCAAGCAGAAGCTGACCATGAACATTCCAACCCTGACACTACTCACAACTGATTCCAGTCACCCCCTTCTCACAGAAACAAACTCTACTTTATTTGTGCTAGCCCAGATTACTATCATATCAACTGTGCCAACCACCAGTGCCTGTACTGCCATCAATTCTTTCTAGGGCATATCCACTCTCATTGCCTGAAACATGTCTGTGGTCACTGTGACATCATAGGCTATATTGTTATGCATTGTCCATTTCACAAGGAAACTCAATTGATTACTGACCTGACTCAGGGATAATTGGAGATACAGTGATCTCCAGCATAATCAGGAAATATTGTTACAATTTTCTTTCCTTGTGCTTGTACTCATTACTCAGTACACTGCTCACACTGCTCTCTTATTCTTCCTCAGACACATAATAATGTGTACAATACTACTGCAGGGGTACATTTTGTTTCTTCAAGTTCTCTTTTATTTTTATGGATGCATAACTTCTAACTAGGATCTCTATTTTGCCTAGTCATACTCTGATCTCATCACAGCATGCAGGAGCACCTTTTCTTTTCTGCTCTTCTGTTCTATGGTATTCTTTTGACTTCTATTGACTCATGCTGTCAGGATAGTCTGGGTTCTCCAGACTCAAGTCCAACAGAGGCCCAGAGTGTCTGAGAGGTGGGACAGTGAGTGGACAGAGATGGACTGGAGGTCCAATGGAGGAGACAGAAGAGAAGGGAACTTAGTAATGAGGACATTGGTGCAGGACTTATGTATCATGCTTTTGCACCAATTTGTGTCCTCAGATTTCAGAGGTCTGGAGTAGGACCAAGGGTTCAGGGTAGGAGAAGATGAAGGAAAGGAGTCAGGGAGGAGTCAGAGGAGAGACTAAGGTGATATTTGTACTGAGGGAAATACATGGGGTGTGGAGGTCATTAAATATGTTCAGAGTAAGGTATGGGATGTCAAACAGGTTTGGACATAAGACAGATCACAGACAGGTGAGACAGTTTCAAGGTAAAGTGAGTAACAACAATCAGATAGAAGTAGGTAACATATGGGATGGACAGAATGAATGATAGATGGACAGGAAGATTGACATACATGAAGAGTGATGATTGGGCATGACAGGTATAAGATTTGGGATTCATTCTGAGCAGAGATGCAAACCCCAAGTATAACTCCAGAAGGTGGAAGATGAGTGATGAGCAGACAAGGGTGGAGTAATCCAGAGAGGACTGGAGGAGGCTGGAGAGGTGTGATGACTGTTTAGAGATGGATGTGACACATGCCTTCATAATTATTCTTTCACTTTCTATGAACTGGCCCTCAACCAGCCACTCTTATATATATAAACTTGTTTCCATGCTCCAGTGTACTTTAGTTAGTTCTGCACAATCCTAGCTCAGTAACTAGCATTGTGGTGTGACCTTGCAAGTCCACTTTGCATATTTGTTTGTTTAGTGGTTGATGCCATCTCATCATCATCTCTCATGTGTTGCCTTGCTGCAACATCCCTGTTAGTCTCATTAGACAGAGCATTACTCTGTTGGTCTGGTTACAGAGCATTACTCTGTTGGTCTGGTTACAGCCCAGTTACAGCCCAAGATCAAGCCTGGTGGCCCTGCATAACAAGAAAAGGAGAACTGCAACTGACAAAAAGCATCCAACCTTGAAGTCTGCTTGGCCCCAATACTAGTGACATCACCAGTACTGTTACTTTTCATTCATTTGACAGCTCATGTTTTTGCATAGGTCTGTTAATTGGCCCATTTGTCTTTATTCCATATGGTCTTGTACTCTCTTGGATGGTTGTATCATGTTTGTTAGTAGCTGAGTCATGCTACTATATTTGATCAGGTACAGTGCTGTACTACAGTAGCAAATATATATTCTCTATCATGCAATATACACTAATAAAGCAAGCTATAGAAAATATATATCATTTAGCCTTGTGTGGTAGCTTCAGTAGAGCTTCAAGTCATGAAACTGTGCATCAACATCAGACTAGAAGAAAGATGCCAGAACAATCTTATTCCCATCAGTCTCAGCAAGAGTCAGAGCGACATCCATGTTTATATTGCCAGACCCAGTTGGCAGATTGGAAAATATCAAGTGCTAGAAGTTCATATGCTACATAAGCTCTGATTTATTTCTAAACCAGTGCTTACATTCTGCAATCTTGCAGGGATAGTGGACTGAGTTGGAGGCCTAATGACTGCATGGTAGAGAGGGCATTGTAAACTGTGATAGAAGAGAGGGTGTGCAAGTTCAGGTTGAATGCAGGGATATATAACATTCAGTGTAGTCAGCAAGCTGGGCTAAAAAAACTAAGGTTTATATCTTAGCACATACCAACATAAAATCTGCAAGTTGCAGTTAGAAATTTCAGTTCCTTCCCCCTTCTTTAGTTTTTCCTTCATTCAGTCCCCCATTTTAATAACTTACCCCCCCTCTCCCTTATTAAGCTCTGACTGCACATGCTCATTTCCCCCTCTCATTGCTTAGCTTCATAGTATAATATCAGCAAATTCCTCAGGCCCACCCTGGCATACACAAAAGAAAAATACTTCTCAGCATCCTGGATTAGTTGATGCTCCATCAAAATGATGGACACACACTGAAAAGGTGGCTGATGATCAGCAACAACAAGAAGTAAAGGTAGCACAGACAAAAGAGGCCTTACTCACCATTAGCAATATTGATGCCCTCAAAGAAAACATAAGGCTGTCACAGGAGATGCAACATGCCTCAAAGAAGCAGGTGTGCTCTCAAAGGGCTGCATAGACAGGTAAACAACCCTCTACCCCGGGATCTGGAGGTATGAAGCCTGCTGAGAAGCACTTGTAAATTGCTAATGAAACTTACTTATCTTAGCCAGTGCCACTGTCAAGCAGGTGCATGATGACAAAGATGACATGGGAGCAGCCAGAGAAAGAGAAGTGAACTTCCATCCATGGAAGATTATTGAGATTGCAAGAAGTCACCATTTGAAGATATGTACCATCATTGCTGAGTTTGCAAGGGGAAACAACCTACCCTGTCCTCAAATTGAGGCATGTAACTTAGAGCACATATATGATGAGTTGGCATATGTACAGTCTCTAATTGCATATGATTAGGTAATATTGACAAGTGAAAGGGGTGTAATGTATGACAAGACAGCACTCCTCAACTAACTCAAGATGACCACCAGTAGTCACAAAGGCTCTAAGTTACAAACCCTACCCTCAATGGGAAACACCACATGAGTGGATAACCTGAATGAACAACAGGTAAGCCTTCCCTTCAATGATTATGGTCACAGCTGGCTTACTGTTTGACAGGTAAACACATCAAACAACTCAGACAATCATACTGCCAAGCTGTTCATTGGAGGATTTGGAGAGAATCTGAAGGAGAACTCCTTGGAATGCACTGCAATAATCAAGGCTGGAAAGCAGTGAAAGGTTGATCAGATGAATTAATAAAGACTAATCAATACAACTTACATCTTTCAAGGTTATTACTGGGCTGACTTCAGTATCACTGCAACTCAAGCAGGCTGAGCCAACACTTAAGAGAAAGTAAGCTGGACTTAGGCCTGATTATAGCAACACATCAGAGGTTGATGATGATGAAGGGAAGGGAGATACTCACTGCAATACTCAGGACAACAGCTTCACAGAAGAGTACTATGAAGAATCACAGTACCAATCATGGGCCAAGACTAACTTCTCAGCTGCTGGGTCATACAGTGTCAACCAGGTAAGGCTTTGACCATTCAGAAAAGGCTGTAGACCAGTGACAACTCACATTTAAATGCTCAGGATCATGCTAACTCCATCATGGCAGTGGACAACTCTGGGTCAGAGGGGGAGGAGCCATAGCCAGCACTCTCCAAGTCAGCCCTAAGTATATCATGGAAAATGAACCAGATCAGGTTTCATTCAGTAATCTGACCCATTATTAATACTCTTCCATCAGAAAACTGTCAGTACCATTGAGAACTGACTTGTCAAAAGAATCAAGACAGAAAAGGTGACCTGTGAAGAAGCTGGAAATATTAACTCCTCAACTGCTATTCTAGCTCAGATGCATCCAAAGAAGTTAAAGAGAGAAGGAGCCCTCAGTTCTATTCTGGGCATGTCATTCAATGCCATCACACAGCCCTCTGCCACTAACCTAGCTGCCTCTGAATTGCCTACTGCTACCAGCCCCT
>JBBPKF010000149.1:0-16876 GCA_038089175.1 Binderoboletus segoi | reverse complement strand
TTGAATGGGCAGTTCACTATGATGTGATCTTCCTCCCTGCAGTGTCCACCATAATTGTTACAATTTTATCTTTTCCATGTCATTGCGCCTCGTTTCCTTCTGATTATTATTGCTCTCCATCAGGTTCTATTTCTACTTTGGCTTGCCTTCATCATGCTAGGACTCAGACCACTCCTCTAAGTATCATCTCTTTACTGATACTTTGTGTCCCCTATCCTCCCATCCGATACATCAGTCTATATGTCATTCAGTATTAGTCTGCGCAGCACCAGTTTGTCATTCACCTTCTATTAACTTCCACTGCATTCCATGCTGCACGTTTTATGACTCATCATTACTATTTCATTAGTATATAGCCTCATACCTTGTACTGTAGTTACTCAGCTTGATCTGTGCAATTACTACACAGTCTTTCTCAAACTCGAGTGGACGGAATCCTTATCTGTCACATTTGCAGAAGTAACTCTCAACCTGAGGAGAAACCCCAACTAGTACAGAGACGTCTCTGCCATTGAGAGTCCAGATCCAACTTTGGCATACTAGTTCAAGACTGTGTCACACCCTGCGTAACAAAAGATCAAGCTCTTCCCCAAGCAACAGCCATTGCACTGTAATTGCCCAACATTTCCAACTCCCGCAGAATATCGGGTAGATTAACCCTTCCCTGGGCTAACCCTTACAAGGACCCTAGAACCCCTCGTCGACAAAGATCCCCTGACAGACAACCAACAGCTCAAGCATCCCCAGAGCCTGAAGACATCAAGGTAGACACCCTCGAAACTGCCCAACCCTCGCCTATTAGCACAGGTCACCCCTTGGAATCGCTAGTTGCTACACTAGCAGGACAGCCCACTGCCCCACTAGCCCTACACCAGAGAATTGCCCTAGGACCCCCTCAACCACCATTCCAACCACCAAGCAGACCCCAAAGTCTGCCCATTATCCCACAGCCTGCCAAGGCCAAAAGGAAAGCTGGATACCCAGAAGAATTCTCCACTGAACCAGAGGATATCAACCAATGGATCAAACAAATGACCTCCTGGTTCAAAATGAACTCCTCTTTCTATGACGATGACAAAGCCAGAATTGCGGTAGCATGTAGCTGCCTTACCAAGAAAAATGGAAAAACCTTTGCTGAAAAATGGCTGGACAACTCCGCTGACCCAAATGTGACCCCTGCTGACAAAACATACTGGAAGTTTGTAACCAACTTCATCAAAATGTTCTACCCTTATGACATGGAATCCACTGCCTGAGTAAAACTCGCTACCCTCTCCCAGACCAACTTTGCCAACAAGAAAACAGGAGAGGACAGTTTCCAAAGTTTTTTAGTTGAATTCCAAAACCTCGCTGCTCGAGCCAAGATCACCGATGATCAATCTCTCATCCATTATTTCTCTCGAGGCTTGGAAGAAGCCATCGTTCAACCTATCTGTATGATGTTCCCCATGCCAAACACCATCAAAGAATGGCAGGACAAAGCAATTGTCTTCCACACCCAAAACACCTGAGCCAAAGCCTTGTGAAGCGAAAGACAGATCTTCGCCCCCACCATCTCCCCCCAAGTTACCAGAGACCCAAATGCTATGGACATCAACTTTGTTCGTCTCTGACCTGAGGAAAGGACCGCTTTACTCCAGGACAAGAAATGCTTTATATGTAAGAAAAGCGAATGTTGGTCATCCAACCACTCCAAGAAGAAAACTCTGCAAACAACCTATTAGTCCACTTCAGTAAAAGCCTCCACCACAGAGCCATCCACTAGCAGGAGCCCCAGAAACTCCATCGTTACCTACATCCAACACCTCCGAAATGCGAAAGGAATTCCTCATGACCAAATCATGCAAGTCCTTCAAACCTGCCTTGAAGGAGAAGGAAAAGAGACAGAGGAAAAGGATTTTCCAAGCGGAGAGTAGGGAAGTTGACACCTCCTCTCCAACATGTAGCTTCCATATTTGTATCTAGGACTGAAGGCCAATCTATGCACATCCCTGTCACCTTTCAGAACAAATGGAATGAAATTGTCAACACCTCTGCCCTCGTCGACAGTGGGGCAACTGGATGCTTCATCTCTTGGAAATTTGCAAGGGAAAACCACATCCCCTTTTCTGAACTATTCCAACCTATCCTTGCTAGAAATGTTGACGGAACAAATAATGCAGGAGGAACCATCTGTTACTACACTACTCAAAGAATCTCCATTCCTGGAGACAAACCAGCAACTACTACATACCAGTTTCTCATTGCCAATCTTGGAAAGGAAGACGTGATCCTTGGACATCCGTGGCTGAAGAAAACAAATCCCATCATCAATTGGCAGACAGGAAAATATTTTCTTGACAGACGACCACCTCCAAAAACAACTCTAGAAGAATGTGAACACCTCAACCAATATCTCGCTAAAACTACCATTTCTACCTCGATCGCCCATCAAACTTCCTCCAATCAAGTAACTCTCCCAGACCATTACAAAGACTTTGTGGATGTGTTTGAGGAACTCCCAAAGGGAGAACTACCACCTCCATGTGGTCAATTTGACTTCCCCATCTCTACTAAAGACACCTTTGTCCTAAAGGTAGCAAAGATATACCCCCTTAATCCCTCTGAATTGTCTGCCTGCAAGGACTTTGTCCATGAAAATCTGGAAAAAGGAAAGATTACACCGTCCTCCTCTCCCCAGGCTGCCCTGTTCTTTTTCGTAGCCAAAAAAGATGGAACCCTTTGTCCTTGTCAGGACTACAGATACCTAAATGAACATACTATCAAGAACGCATACCCCCTACCCCTCATCTCTGACCTCATTGATCAATTCAAAGACACCACTATTTTCACCAAATTCGATATCTGATGGGAATATAACAATGTCCTTATCCAAGAACAAGACTGATGGAAGGCAGCATTCATCACTCCAGAAGGACTTTTTGAGCCTCAAGTCATGTTCTTCGGGTTTTCAAATGCACCCCCACACTTTCAGGCCATGATGAACCACCTATTCTGTGATATGATCACAGAAGGATGGCTGAGTATCTACATGGATGACCTTGCCATCGCTTCCTCCCATCTCCCCACTCATCAGGAAAGAACACGTCAGGTATTGGAATGTTTCTGAAAGGAAAAACTCTATCTCAAGTTGTCCAAATGCACTTTCGAAAGTGACCACATGGAATACTTGGGTCTCATCATTTGCACAGGAACTGTTCACCTAGACCCAGTTAAAGTCAAAGCGATACAGGATTGGAAACCACCCACATTGGTGAAAGGAGTTCGATCATTCCTAGGATTTTGCAACTTCTACAGAAAATTCGTCCCTAACTATGCAAACATTACTCGACCACTCATTGACCTCACCAAAATGGCGACCAATTGGCATTGGGACCATGAACAGGAACATGCCTTCTGTACTCTCCAGTCCATCATGACATCTGAGCTGGTACTTTGAATGCTGAATGTCAATAAACCATTTTCCATCATGACTAATGCCTCCTTAGTAGCCTCTGGGGGTGTCCTCCTCCAGTCTGATGACAATGGTGACCTGCATCCTTGCACTTATCACTCCCAATCCTTCCTTGATGCAGAATGGAACTATGACATCTATACTGGGAACTTCTTGCTGTCATTCATGCTCTGGACATGTGGAAACACTATCTTTGTGGAACTGGACACCCTGTGACTGTCCTCACCGACCACAAAAATCTGACCTACTTCCACCAACCCCAACATCTCAATCAACAACAGGCCCAGTGGCTTATGTTTTTACAGGACTTCGATCTCCAGTTTGTTGCTGTTTCCACAGCAAAGGTAACCCCAGCAGATACCCTATCCTGCTATCCATATCCTGCTTCCATTTTAGATAATGTTGATGTCACCCTCCTCCCAGACCACCTTTTTATCTGTACCTTAGACTGCGCCATTGCCTCCAAACTTGCCCAATCCACAATGGATGATCCTTTTGTTACCAAGGCCCTCAATGCCTTGTCTGAAGGCTCTTCCCTCCTTCCTTGAGCCTCACCAACTGATTGGACCTATGACCATGGTATACTCTATTATCATAATAAGGTTTATGTCCCTAGCACACTTCCCACTGACCTCGTCACCCATCATGATAATTCCCCCACATTTGGCCATGAAGGGGTTTTTCAAACTCAATCCTCCCTTATGAAAGACTACTGGTGGCCGGGTCTATCCACCTTTGTCCGGAAATATGTCCAAGGTTGCCCCATCTGCCAGGCCAACAAAGTTAATACTCATTCCACCATTCCTCTGCTCTCCCCTATTGCGTCCTCCTTCACTTGCCCATTTCAACAATTGTCCATGGATCTCATCACTGACCTTTCCCTTTTGGGGGGCTATGACTCTGTCATGGTCATGGTAGACCATGGACTCTCAAAGGGGGTAATTTTCCTCCCTTGCTCCAAAACAATAGACGCAGAAGGAGTTGCGTCCCTATTCTTCAAACATATCTTCCCCAGATTCGGGTTACATGACAAACTTATCTCTGAGAGAGGCCCACAATTTGCCTCAGCATTCTCCAGAGAACTGGCCCGACTTCTCAACTATGACATCGCCTTATCCACTGCTTATCACCCACAAACTGATGGACAAACAGAACGAACTAATCAAGAACTCGAAACATATCTCTGCCTTTATTGCCAACAAAATTCATCAGCCTGGATGGACTTCCTCCCTATAGCCGAATTCTGCCACAACTCTGCTGTCCATTTCTCTACCAAAATGACTCCATTTTACCTAATGTTGAGATATGAACCTAGAGCTTATCCACCAATGGGCAAAACATTCCTTCCCTCTTTGGAAAAATGCCTTTCCCTTCTGGATTCAGCCAGGGAAGAAGCCAATGTGGCACATCAGAAAATGTGCCTGGTGATGAAAGATCAGATCAACTCCTGCTTCAAGCCATGGAAACTGAAAGACAAAGTATGGCTAAAAGCAAAAAACTTATGCTTTCCTGGATCCCACCCAAAACTCTCTGCTCGGAGACATGAACCCTTCCTCATCGAAAAAGTTATCTCTTCTCTTGCTTACAGGTTAAAACTACCCCCTACATGGAAAATTCACCCGGTGTTCCATGCATCACTCCTCTCTTCATTTGTCCAAACTAACGAATTTGGCACCCCATTCCTAGAACCACCCCCAATGGAGATAGATGGTGATTCCGAATATGAAGTAGAAGCCATTCTGGGACACAGAGGGTCTAAACACCGTCAGCAATTCTTGATCCAATGGAAGGGATATTCGTTGGCGAAAAACACCTGGGAACCTGAATACAACTTGGACCACTCTTCCTCCATTCTCTGTGACTACAAAAGTCACCATCCCTCCATTTTCCCATCTCCACCACCATGATGCTTAAAGGAAATGAACACCATATCGTCCTTGGCATTCTCCTTGCTATCCTCATTTTAACCATCACAGTAGTTATTGTCAAGACTCTCCCAAAAACATGATGTCACCTAACCCATCATCCTGTCCCTCCTTGCCTACCCTCATCGCACCACAAACCCCAGAAATCCTTCCGCATGCATCGGACATCATAAACATGAACCTCCCTCTCCGAGTCAACCGTTTCCCTCCATTCGAATGTCACCTCATATTTGGGGCATTCCTCCAGCATGCCCCTCTCATTCTCTTAATCGAAAACAACCCTACTTACTGCTCCTCTCATATTCTACCTAGATTGGTCTGCATTTATCTTACCTACTGTTCTTTACGCTTAGCCTTTGACGTCTCTCCGAACGACACCAACTTCCCTGCTGCAGAAGCCCTCCCCTCTGCCCTTAATCGTCTTCATAACCAAACTTTGGACACTCTATATGACGAAGGTCTGGGAACAATCATCGACTCCCTGGATCCTATCCTGGCTCATCACTACCTTCTCCCCATCCTCCTCACACTCTCCCCTGCTGACATCAATGACTACTTTATGGAAGATGCCACCATGTCTCTCAGGTGTCCCCTCATCCCTACCTCCACTACATATTCGCTGGCAGAACGCATCACTGAAAACCCCCTTACCCACATTTCTAGGGTTCACACCAACTGGCAGGGAAGGCATCGGAACAGGGCAAACACTGTATTGACATCGGACAAAAGATGCCTGGAATCTTCTGTGATTGTGCCAAACACCTGGGGAAACACCTTACAAAGCCCTGCTAATTCTCGCTTGATATCCCCACTTTCCACTCATCTCCATTCCACCTGTATCATCTGCATGTCTGATGAACACATCACCACCTCTTGCCCTTCCTACATTTGCCCCTACTGCTGTCAATGCGGCCCTGGCCACTTAGAACCCAACTGTTCTTTTCGTTGATGTGGACATTGCTGAAGAAGGGGGCACATCGCTGACAACTGCCCTTTCCAACAGGGAGAACCATCCCACCTGGGGAGCAAGGATGATGAACCTCCATCTTCTGAACATGAGGAGGGAGTTTGAGCTTTGGGTATGGACCCTCGCAGCTAGAGGGAGGGTATTGTTACAATTTTATCTTTCCCATGTTGTCATGCCTCATTTCCTCCTGATTATTATTGCTCTCCATCAGGTTCTATTTCTACTTTGGCTTGCCTTCGTCATGCTAGGACTCAGACCACTCCTCTAAGTATTATCTCTTTACTAATACTTCGTGTCCCCTATCCTCCCATCCGATACATTGGTCTATATGTCATTCAGTATTAGTCTGTGCAGCACCAGTTTGTCATTCACCTTCTATTAACTTCCACTGCATTCCATGCTGCGCGTTTCATGACTCATCATTACTATTTCATTAGTATATAGCCTCATACCTTGTACTGTAGTTACTCAGCTTGATCTGCGCAATTACTATGCAGTCTTTCTCAAACTCGAGTGGACGGAATCCTTATCTGTCACATTCACAGAAGTAACTCTCAACCTGAGGAGAAACCCCAACTAGTACAGAGACGTCTCTGCCATCGAGAGTCCAGATCTGACTTTGGCGTACTAGTTCAAGACTGTGTTGCATCCTGTGTAACAATAATGATGTGGGCAATGTGATGCCCAGTGATATGATTTCCATTGTTTGCAGTAGGGATATTGGTATTGGGGGCATGCAGAATGAAGATGACCAGTTTTGTTGCATATAAAGCATTGTGTTACAATTTTTCTTCATCCTTTTGTTTCTCACTTCCCTTTGTTGCTCTCTTTACATCACACTCAACTCACTTCTATCTCATGTAGTAATAGGACTTGATGCTCTCATCATCTACATGTGTGCTTTATGCTGCCTTCTTATCTTGTACCTCTTATGGTTCAGACACTTCCCTTTTGACTAAGGTCAATTCTCATTCACTGCCTGATATCTCTTATCACATTGTTCCATCTACTTCCTTTGCCTTTTTTATGACATACTCTGCAGTAGCTTCTTCTATGTTCTACCATGTTCCATGAACCAGCCCTAAACCAGTCACACTCTGTATATAAGTTGCTACTGCACACTGTGTTCCTTATCTAGTTCTACACAATTCTACCTGAACTTGCTGAGCTAGTATCTTCTTAGGCCTTGCCACCCTAAGTAAGCTATCAGACCTAGTGGAGAGTGCCATCTTGCTCACTGTGTCCTTGAAGTATTGCCTTGCCATGACACCAGACTTCTCAACCATGATAGCCAGCCAGTTGCTTTGACCTCATTGTTACGCTGCAAGCAAAGACTTGCGTGACTTCAACCCTTCTTGGGTTCCTCAGCTAACAGCTGGACGACGCTCAAGGTGAGAGAGCACCCTATACCAGAGCGAACGAGCGCGACGTGGGAATTACGTGTCCACGGGCTCGACGACCTTGACAGACTTGATACCGTTCGGTCGACAACAAGGTTGGTGTTGCGGCTTGGCAACACTCGAAGACACAGCTGCTAGAGACGGCTAGCACCACAAGGTCGGGATAGCTAACTTAGGGTGACGAAGCCTAAGAAAGAGACTGCTCTGATTGCAGGAGATATACAAAAAGAACAGAATGCCTAACACTATGCGCGGTAGCGACTTAAGTACAGAGTAGAGAGGAATAAGGGCAGGTTTATAGAACGTTATAGAACAGCAGAGAAATCGGGAAATGAGATAAACACGATGACCAACGATGCTGCAGATGACCGAGATATGGAAGATGAAGGAAGGTAATAGAAACCGGTCTCCGGAAGGCAGCTAAGCCCGGGTCATTGCGGGAAGTATCCAAATTGGTAGATGTACAGAAGAAGGGCAAATCGTAAGGTTGAGATAAGAAGAAACGTACAAGTGACTCTGCGTAGTAGCTGTTGGAGTATAGAGTCTGTGGTAGAGAGAAGGAAGCGAACGGTAGTGGTACAAAGGAGTAAGGAAAGGGAAAATTGTAACACTCATCTCTGGTCACCCAATGATAGCAAGATCATCATATTGCCTTCTGTAGGGAGACCTCCACTCCTAAGGTGCTAGCCAGCAAGTACTGCATAACAAAAGAACTAGATCTTCTTGCTCTCAGGTGTTGTTACACAGGATGTGACCCAGTCTTTGTCTAGTATGCCAAAGTTGGATCTGGATGCTCAATGGTTGAGACGTCACTGTACTAGTGGAACTTCTCCTAGAGTTGGAGACTACTTCTGTGAATGTGACAGTCAAGGATTCCATCCACCCAAGTTTGAGAAAGACTGCATAGTATTTGTGCAGATCAAGCTGAGTAACTACAGTACAAGATATGAGGTTTTCTACTGAGGATGGGATGCATGGACCACAGGATAGAAAAGGAAATAAGAAGTCATGAGATGCACAGTAAGGAATGCAGTGGACGATAATAGAATGTGAATGACAAACCTTTACTGTGCTGACAAGTACAAAATGACGTATAGGCTGAGATATCAGATGGAAGGATTAGGAACATGAAGTATCAGTAAAGAGATGATACTTAAAGGAGGGGCCTGAGTCCAAGCATGACGAAGATAAGCCAAAGTATAGGTAGAATCTGATAGAGAGCAATAACAATCAAAAGAAATTGAGGAGTGACAACATGGGAAAGATAAAATTGTAACAATATCCCCCCTCTAGCTGCAAGGGTCCATACCTGCAGCTCAAACTCCCTCACCATGCTCTGAGGATGCTGGTTCATTATCTCCACTCTCCAAGTTGGATGGTTCTTCTCGTCGGAAAGGGCAATTGTCGACGATGTGGCCTCTCCTTCAGCAGTGTTCACATTGATGAAAGGGACAGTCAGGTTCTAAGTGACCTGGGTTATGTTGATGGCAATAAGGACAAGTGTAGGAAGGGCAGTTAATAGTGATGTGGTCGACAGACATGCAAATGATACAGGTTGAAGAGAGACGAGTGGGAAGGGGGGATACTGAGTGAGAATTCACAGGGCTTTGTAAAGTATTTCCCCAAGTATCAGGCATGACCACAGAGGATTCAAGGTGTCTCTCTTCTGAGGTTAAAGAGGTGTTTGCCCTGTTCCTGTGCCTTCCCTGCCAATTGGTGCAAAGCATAGAAGTGGAAGTAAGGGCAGTTTCAGTGATGCATTCTGCCAGAGAATAAGTGGTGGGGTTAGGGATGAGGTGGTGTCTGAGGGAGAATGCTGTGTCTTCCATAAAATAGTCGTTAATGTCAGCTGGAGAGAGAGTGAGGAAAATGGGGAGTAGATAGAGATGAGCTGAAGTGGGGTCAAGTGAGTCGATAATTGTTCCCAACCCTTCATCATACAGCATGTCCAAGGTTTGATTGTGGAGATGGTTAAGAGTGGAGGGGAGTGCTTCAGTGGCTGGGAGGTTAATGTTGTCAGGGGTGAATTCAAAGGCTAGGCATAGGAAACAGTAGGTGAGATAAATGCAAACTAGTCTAGGTAAAATTCAAGAAGAGCAGTAAGTGGAATTATTTTTAATTTGAAGAATAAGGGAGGCATGCTGAAGAAACACCCCAAATATAAGGTGACATTCAAATGGAGGGAGGCGATTGACTCAGAGGGGAAGGTTCATGTTTACAATGTCAGATGCATGTGGTAATATCTCAGGAGTTTGGGTTTCAACTGCTGTAGGTGATGAGGGACAAGAGGACAGGTTTGGGGAAGTCATGTCTGTGGTAGAGTTTTAATGATAATCACCATAACAGTGAGAATGAGGATGGCAAGGAGCAGGATGGCCAGAATGATGTTGTGTTTGTTTCCTTTAAGTGTTATGTTGGTGGTGGTGGGAAGATGAAAGGGTGGTGGGTTTTGTAGTCATGTAGAATGGTGGAAGAGTGGTCTAGATTATACTTGGATTCCCAGGTGTTTTCCACCAAAGAGTATTCCTTCCAGTGGATTAGGAATTGTCTTCAATGTTTTGATCCTCTATGTCCTAAAATGGCTTCCACTTCATATTCCGAATCACCATCTATGTCCATTGGAGGTGGTTCCAGGAATGGTGTTCCAAATTCATTTGTTTGAGTGAAAGAGGATAAGAGGGAGGCATGGAATACTGAATGGATTTTCCATGTAGAAGGGAGTTTTAATTTGTAGGCAAGTGGAGAGATGACTTTTTCGATGAGGAAAGGTCCATGTCTTTGAGCCAAGAGTTTTGGGTGAGATCCAGGGAAGCGTAAGTTTTTTGCTTCCAGCCATACTTTGTCCCCTTGTTTCCATGGTTTAAAGCAGGAGTTGATCCAATCTTTCATCATTAGGCACATTTTTTGATGTGCCACATTGGCTTCTTCTCTGGCTAAATCCAAAAGGGAGAGGTGCTTTTCCAGTGTGGGGAGGAATGTTTTGCTGATAGGCAGATAAGCTCTGGATTCATATCCCATCATTAGATAAAATGGGGTTTGTTTGGTTGAGGAATGAATGGCAGAGTTGTGACAGAATTCTGCTATGGGAAGGAAGTCTGTCCAGGCTGAAGGATTTTGTTGGCAATAAAGGCAGAGATATGTTTTGAGTTCTTGATTAGTTCATTCCATTTGTCCATCAGTTTGTGGGTGATAGGTGGTGGATAAGGCGATGTCATAGTTGAGGAGTCAGGCAAGTTCTCTAGAGAAGGCTGAGGTGAATTGTGGGCCTCTGTCCAATATGAGTTTGTCATGTAGTTCAAATCTGGGGAAAACATGCTTGGAGAATAAAGAAGCAACCCCTTCTGTATCGATTGTTTTGGAGCAAGGGAGGAAAATTACCCCCTTTGAAAGCCCATGGTCTACCATGACCATGACCAAGTCATAGCCCCCTGAAAAGGGAAGGTCTGTGATGAGATCCACAGATAATTGTTGAAAGGGGTGGGTGCATGAGGAAGCAATAGGGAAGAGTGGAGGAATGGTAGGGTGAGTGTTAACCTTATTGGCCTGGCAAACAGGGCAACCCTGAATGTATTTGTGGACAAAAGTGGACAGTCCAGGCCACCAGTAGTCCTTCATAATGGAGGATTGGGTACAGAAGATTCCTCCATGACTGAATGTGGTTGAATTATGATGATGGGCAACGAGATTCTTGCGGAGAGTGCTAGAGACATAGATCTTATTATGATAGTGGAGTATACCATTGTCATAGGTCCAATCAGCAGGGGAGGCATGAGAAAGAAGTGAAGATCCATCAGATAGAGCATTGAGGGCTTTGGTGACAAAAGGGTCGTCAGTAGTGGATTTGGCAAGTTTGGAGGTGATGGCATAGTCCAAGGTGTTAATAAAAAGGTGGTCAGGAAGAAGGGTGACATCTGTGTTGTTAGAGATTGATGTTGGGTAAGGGTACCAAGAGAGAGCATCCACTGGGGCAACTTTTGCCACTAGAACTGCTATAAAGTGGAGGTCAAAATCCTGTAAAAACATGAGCCATCTGGCTTGGCATCAATTGAGGTGTTGAGGTTGGTGGAAGTAGGTTAAATTTTTGTGATCAGTCAGGACAGTCACAGGATATCTGGTCCCCCAAAGATAGTGCTTTCAAGTGTCAAGAGCATGGATAACAGCTAACAGTTCTCGGTCATAGTTATCATAATTTCATTCTGCATCAAGGAAAGATTGGGAGTGATAGGCACAAGGATGTAGGTCACCATTGTTGTCTGATTGGAGAAGGACACCTCTGAAAGCTACTAGAGAGGTGTTGGTCATGATGGAGAATGGTTTATTGACATCAGGCATTCAAAGGACAGGTTTGGATGTCATGGTGGACTGAAGCATTTGGAAGGTGTTTTCTTGTTTGTCCTCCCAATGCCAATTGGTCATGGATTTGGTGAGGTTGATGAGTGGTCGAGCAATGTTTGTGTAGTTAGGAACAAATTTTCGGTAGAAATTGCAAAATTCTAGGAATGATCTAACTCCCTTCACTGAAGTGGGTGGTTTCCAGTCTTGTATTGCCTTGACTTTGACTGGGTCAAGGTGAACTGTTCCAGCATGGATAACAAGGCCTAAATATTCCATGTGGTCACTTTCAAAGGTGCATTTGGATAACTTAAGATAAAGTTTTTCCTCTCAGAAACATTCCAAGACTCGACGTGTTCTTTCTTGATGAGTGGGGAGATGGGAGAAAGCTATGGCAAGGTCATCCATGTAGATACTCAGCCACCCTTCTGCAATCATGTCTTGGAACAAGGAATTCATCATTGCTTGGAAATGCAGGGGGGCATTCGAAAATCCAAAGAACATGACCTGCAGTTCAAAGAGTCCTTCTGGGGTGATGAATGCTGCTTTCCATCGGTCTTGCTCTCGAATGAGGACATTGTTATATCCCCATCTAATGTCAAATTTTGTAAAAATGGTAACATCCTTGAACCAATCAATGAGGTCAGAGATGAGGGGTAAGGGATATGCATTTTTGACTGTGTGTTCATTTAGGTATCTGTAGTCTTGGCAGGGGCAGAGTGTCCCATCCTTTTTAGCTACAAAAAAGAAGGGGGCAGCTTGGAGAGAGGAAGAGGGTAAGATCTTTCCCTTCTCTAGGTTCTCGTGTACAAAATCTTTGCAGGCAGAGAGTTCAGAGGGATTTAACAGGTAAATCTTTGCTACTTTCAGGACAAAAGAATCTTTGGTGAGGATGGAGAAGTTGAATTGTCCTTGTGATGGTGGTAGTTCTCCCTTTTGAGGTTCCTTGAACATGTCTGCAAAGTCCTTATATTGGTCTGGGAGGGTCCCCTCATTTGAGGAAGTTTGGTGGGCAATAGAGGTAGAAATGGTGGTTTTAGTGAGATATTGGTCGAGGTGTTCACATTTCTCTAAAGTCATTTTGATTGGTGGTCATTTGTCTAGGAAATATTTTCCAGTCTGCCAATTGATGATGGGATTCACTTTCTTCAGCCATGGGTGTCCTAGGATCACATCTTCTTTTCCTAGATTGGCAATAAGGAATCGGTGTGTAGTGGTAACTGGTTTGTCTCCAGGAATAGTGATTCTCCTAGTAGTGTAGTAATGGATGGTTCCTCCCACATTGTTTGTTCCATTTATGTTCCTAGTGAGGATCAGTTGGGATAATTTAGAGAAAGGGATGTGGTTTTCCCTTATAAATTTCCAAGAAATGAAGCAGCCAGTTGCTTCACTATCAATGAGGGCAGATGTGTTGACATTTTGGTTCCATTTGTTCTGAAAGGTGACAGAGATGTGCATAGATTGGCCTTCAGTCCTAGATACAAATATGAAAGCTACATGTTGGAGAGGAGGTGTCAACTTCCCAACTCTCCATTTGGAAAATCCTTTGCCTCGGCCTCTTTTTCTTCTCCATCAAGACAAGTTTGAAGGACTTGCATAATTTGGTCATGGGAGATTCCTTTTGCGTTTTGGAGGTGTTGGATATAGATAACAAGGGAGTTTCCGGGACTTCTGCTAGAGGATGGCTCTGTGGTGGAGGCTTTTACTGAGGTAGACCAATAGATCATTTGTGGGGTTTTCTTCTTGAAGTGGTTAGATGACCAACATCCACTTTTCTTACATGTAAAGCATTTCTTTTCTCAAAGTAAGGCAGTTCTTTCTTCTGGTCAAAGGTGGACAAAGTCAATGTCCATAGCATTTGGGTCTCTGATAACATGATGGGAGATGGTTGGGGCGAAGATTTGTCTTTCTCTTCGGAGTGCTCTGGCTTGAGCATTCTGGGTATGAAAAATGATGGCTTTGTCCTGCCAGTCTTTGATAGTGATTGGCATGGGGGACATCATGCAGATCAGTTGAACAATATATTTGTTTAATCCTCGAGAGAAGTAATGGATGAGAGATTGATTATCAGTGATCTTGGCTTGAGCAGCAAGATTCTGGAATTCAACCAAAAAGCTCTGGAAGCTGTCTTCTCCCATTTTCTTATTGGTGAAGTCATCCTGAGAGAGGATGGCAAGTTTAACTCAAGCAGCAGATTCCATGTCATAAGGGTAGAAAGTTTTGGTGAAGTTGGTTATAAACTTCTTGTATGTTTTGTCTGTGGGTGCCACATTTGGGTCGGCAGAGATATCCAGCCATTTTTCAGTGAAAGTTTTTCCATTTTTCTTGGTGAGATGGCTACATGCTACTGTGATCCTGGCTTTATCATCATCATAAAGAGGGAAGTTCATTTTGAACCAAGAGGTCATCTGTTTAATCCATCGGTTGGTATCCTCTGATTCAGCAGAGAATTCTTCAGAGTATCCTGCTTTCCTTTCAGCCATGGCAGGCTGTGGGATAATTGGTGGACTCTGGAGTCGGCTTGGTGGCAAGGACGGTGATTGGGAAGGGGGTTTTAGGGCAATTCTCTGGTATAGGGCTGGTGGGGCAATGGGTTGTCCTGCTAGTGTGACAACTAGCAATTCCAAGGGGTGATCTGGGGTAATAGGTGAGGGTTGGGCAGTTTCGAGGGTGTCTATCTCGATGTCTTCAGGCTCTGGGAATGCCTGGGCTGGTAGTTGTCTGTCAGGGGATCTTTGTCGTCAAAGGATTCTAGGGTCTTCATATGGGTTAGCCCAAGGAAGGGTTAGTCTACCAGATATTCTGTGAGGGTTGGAAATGTTGGGCAATTACAGCACAATGGCTGTTGCTTGGGGAAGAGCTTGATCTTTTTGTTATGCAGGATGCAACCCAGTCTTTGTCTAGTATGCCAAAGTTGGATCTGGACACTCAATGGTTGAGACATCACTGTACTAGTGGAACTTCTCCTAGGGTTGGAGACTACTTCTGTGAATGCAACAGACAAGGATTCCATCCACCCGAGTTTGAGAAAGACTGCATAGTATTTGTGCAGATCAAGCTGAGTAACTACGGTACAAGGTATGAGGTTTTCTACTGAGGATGGGATGCACGGACCATAAGATAGAAAAGGAAATAAGAAGTCATGAGATGCATGGTAAGGAATGCAGTGGAAGATAATAGAATGTGAATGACAAACCTTTACTGTGCTGACAAATACAAAATGATGTATAGGCCGAGATATTGAATGGAAGGATTAGAAACATGAAGTATCAGTAAAGAGATGATACTTAAAGGAGGGGCCTGAGTCCAAGCATGACGAAGATAAGCCAAAGTATAGGTAGAACCTGATACAGAGCAATAACGATCAAAAGGAATCAAGGAGCAACAACATGGGAAAGATAAAATTGTAACAGGTGTTGTCCTGCTGAGCAGATTCCTTCACCATTGATGACCAACCTCCTCACTGCACCTCTGGTCCAGGATCTTCTTCTGACCCCTGAGCCTTCCCTACCCATCACTCCATTCGTCAGCCAAAACCAACTCAACCTTACACTGGTCTACTTGTGAGCACTTCCACTGGAAGAGTTCCCAAATCCACACAGTCATCCCCTGGCCATTTACTGGTCTCCAGTAACATTGTCAGCCATGTCATCAGCAGAATCATCAGATGATCATATTCTGCTAGAACTCCTACACCTTCTCCTCCATCATCCTGACCCTTATTACCTTCTTCTCCTCCTTCTTCAGGACCAGGCTTCCCCATCACCATAACTCCACCCCAGTTCCCCCTCCTCCCATGGCAGAACTAAAAGTGGCCTTATCTGAAGCCTTCTCAGGAAAGTTCAAAGATGCACAAAGATGGATGAAGGCCATAAAGGCCTACTTTACAGTAAATGCTGCTCTATACACAGCAGACACCAACAAGTTATGTACTACTCTAAATCACATGTCCACAGGACATGGCAGGATTTTCACTGAACATTGGTATAATAAGATCGTGGACACAAATGTCATGGCCACTGATAAAACCTTCAACAAGATGGTCAAAGATTTTAATGCTATGTTCTACCCCATTAATCAAGCATCCAACATGTGCTATTGCCTGGACCACCTCAAGCAACATCACCAGAAGAATGACTTCAGAGAATGGGACAACAGGTTCCAGGAATATGTCACCAAAGCCCAAAACTTAATTCACAGGGCTAAAATCTCTGATGAAAATGAAAGAAAGCACAAGTTCCTTATGGGACTCAATATCTTCATTGCAGGACCCATAGTCATGAACAGTGAGCTGGCCATGCTCAAAGAACTGCTGAAAAAAGCCACCAAATATCACTCACACCTTACCTGGGTTTGGAATCTTCATTCTGGACACTACTTCCCCTTGTCTCCCTCCTTCCATTGAACCCATGATTTGAACACAATGGACATCAATTTCATAAAACTTCATCCTGCTGAATGAGCCAAGTTGGTTTGAGATAGGAAATATTTTATTTGCAGAAAACCAGGATGTTGGTCATTGAACCACTCCAAAGAGAAAGGAAAGGAAAGAAAACCTTATGTCTCCTTGTATGTTAACTGCTGAGCTGTCATAACTGAGAAAACCTCACAGAAACCCCCAGCCAATCAGCTGAAAATGCCCAGGGATGTCCCCACTTCCCTGATCAATGAATATGTCAAAGCCCTCCAACTTAAAGGAAGCTTGGATGAAGAAATCTTGAAAGTCTTGCACACATGCTTCAAGGAGGAGATGCCAGTGCAGAAAGCTGAGAAACCAGTGGAACAGCAATTCACCTTG
>JBBPKF010000147.1:0-16908 GCA_038089175.1 Binderoboletus segoi | reverse complement strand
AAGTTTTCTTCAGGCTCCCAAGTATTCTCGGCTGATGAATACCCTTTCCACCTGACCAGATAGTGGTGTCATCCTTTTGTGCCATGATGACTTATGATTGCTTCGATTTCATATTGTTCTTTCCCTTCTACTTCCTCTGGGGGTGGTGTGAGAAACAGTGTTTCATATTCTTTCATGCTGCAGAAGGGCGATAAGAGCATGGCATGGAAGACTGGGTGGATTTTCCAGGTTGGTGGCAGCTTTAATCAATATGCCCATGGGGTTATTACCTGTTCAATGGTAAAGGGGCCATACCTTCATTGGGATAATTTTGAAGTTCTCCCAGGGAAGCAGAGATTCTTTGCCTCAAGCCAGACCCTATCACTGGATTTCCAAGAGGGGTTTTGGAATTTGATCTGATTTTTTATGATAAGGGCAGCTTTTTCATGTGCTGCTAGGGCTTTGGCTCTGGCTTCTTCTAGGATGGTCATGTGGTTTTGGAGTTCAGGGATAAAGATTTTGTTTAGTGACAGATAAGCTTGCAGTTTGTATCCCAGGATAATAAAGAATGGCATCTGATTTGTAGAGGAATGTATGGAGGAGTTGTGACAGAACTCCACATAGGGGAGCATTTTAACCCAATTGGTTGGCTGAGTGGTGCAGAACATGTGAAGGTATGTTTCATGTTCTTGGTTCATGCATTCTGTTTGGCCATCTGTCTGTGGATGATATGCAGTGGAGAGGAATAGGATGTAGTTGAGAAGCCTTGCAAGTTTGTGAGCAAAGGCTGAGGTAAATTGGGGGCCACAATCAGATATGATCCTATCATGTAATCTGAATGTTGTGAAGATGTTTTTGAAAAAGAGTTCAGCTATGCCAGTGGTGTTGATTGTTTTGGTACAAGAGCATAGAATTACCCCCTTTGAAAGGCCATGGTCGACCACAACCATCACAGAATTGAGGCCATCAACCAGGGGAAGATCTGTAATCAGGTCAACAGAGACCTGTTGGAACGGATGGATTGCAGAAGAGGGGATGGGACAGTATGCAGGTGTTTTCAGGTGCATGTTCACTTTGTTTGCCTGACAGTCTGGGCAGCCAGTGACAAACTTCTGAATGTAGGTAGTGAGGCCCAGCCATCAGAAGTCATGCATGACCCTGGTTTGTGTTTGCATGATCCTCCCATGGCCTGCTGTAGACATACAATGGCAATGACGGACCACATTGTCCTGGTACTGTTCAGGGATGTACAGCCAATTCTGAAATGAAAGTTGGCTGTTTTCAAACTTCCAGTCAGAAGTTGGGTAGTGCGCAATGGGGAATGATTTATTGTCTAATGCTTGTAAGGCCTGTAAAACAAAGGATTCAGTGAAGGAGGAGTTTGTGATTTTATCTACAATTGCCAAGTCCAACATTTTAATGAAAAGGTGGTCCAGGAGTAGGGTAACATTGGTGTTGTCATCTTCATAAGTTGCTGGATACAAGTAGCAGGAGAGAGTATTGGCCAGGGCTACCTGGGCTGCAGGTACACTGACGAACTGTAGATTGAAATCCTGTAGGAAAAGCATCCATCTTGCCTGGCAATATGATAGCTTATGGGAAGTGCAGAAAAACATGAGGTTTTTATGGTTAGTGAGGACAGTGACAGGATGGCCTGCTCCTTGCAGGTAGTGCTTCCAGGTGTCAAGAGGATGAATGACCACAAGCAATTCATGATCATAGATATCATAGTTCTGTTCAGCATCGATGAAGGTTTGGGAATGATAG
This sequence comes from Binderoboletus segoi, assembly GCA_038089175.1. Classification (NCBI taxonomy): domain Eukaryota; kingdom Fungi; phylum Basidiomycota; class Agaricomycetes; order Boletales; family Boletaceae; genus Binderoboletus; species Binderoboletus segoi. Next base: position 15,162 of record JBBPKF010000147.1, on the reverse strand, counting down.
GCACATGGGTGATAGTTGCTGTTGCCATCTATTTGAAGGAGTACACCTCTGAACACTACCAGGGAGGCATTGGTCATAATTGCAAAAGGTTTGGTTGAATCCAGCATTCACAGTACTGGCTGGCAGATGAAAATCCTTTTAAGGGCATCAAACATCTTTTGCTGGGGCTCCTTCCATCTCCAAGGGAGGTCTTTCCTGGTCAAATCACTGAGGGGTTGAGCAAGGTTGGCATGGTTGGGGACGAACTTCTGATAAAAATTGCAAAAACCTAAAAAGGAATGGACAGCTTTGACCATAGTGGGTGGTTTCCAGTCCTCAATGGCTTTGACTTTGTTTGGGTTGAGGCAGACTTGTCCTTCCTTAATGACCATGCCAAGGTATTCCATTTCAGGAGCATTGAACATACACTTTGACAATTTTAGGTAGAGTTTTTCCTGTCTGAACCATTCTAAAACTCGTCATATATGGGTTTGGTGCATGGGGAGGTCTGGGGAGGCAAAACCAAGGTCATTCATGTATATTCCTAGCCATTCTTCAGTGATCATATCAAAAAACAGATGATTCATCATGTTCTGGAAGTGAGGCAGGGCATTGGAAAAACTGAAAAACATGACTTGTGGTTTGAACAGCCCTTCAGAGGTGATGAAAGTGGCCTTCCATCAGCTCTTCTTTTCAATGAGGACATTGTTGTATCTCCAATGGATGTCGAACTTGGTGAACCATTTGGTGTTCTTGAATTTGTCAAACAATTCAGAGATGATAGGAAGCAGGTATGCATTTTTGACCATGTGTGAGTTTAAATACTGGTAGTCTTGACATGGACAGAGTTTTCCATCTTTCTTTGCTACAAAGAAGAAGGGAAAAGCCTGGGGGGATGAGGATGGAATAATCTTGCTGTTTTCTGTGTTTTCCTTGATGAAGTCCTTGCATGCCTGTTGCTTGACCATGTTCAAGGGGTAGACTTTTGCAACCTTTGGGATGAATTCATTGTCAATGATGATGGAAAAGTTGAAATAACTGCAGTTTGGAGGGAGCTTGCCCTTAGGAGGTTCGTCAAATACATCCTGAAATTCCTTATAGGTGTTGGGGAGGGTAACTTCCATTTTCTGTGCATTCTGTGCAATTTCCATAGACAGGGTGACCTTATTTAGGAATGTGGATAACTAATGGCATTCCTCTACCACCAGTTTGGGTTTCTCATCTTTAAGAAGAAGGTTTCCTGTCCTTCAATTGATGATGGGATTGTATTTTGCAAGCCAGGGATGTCCCAGAATGATGTCCTCCTTTCCAAGGTCAGTGACATAAAAATTCTGGACGTGAGTATATGGGGTTGGTCTGTGGACTGTCAGGGTGAGTCGGGACATGAACTTGATGGTGCTGGTGCTATTTTCGAATCTGTCAGCATTCTGTATGAGGATAGCATTCCTCATTTTCCTGAATTCAAGTTTCTTTCATTGGAGGAAATTCCAAGAGATGAAAGATCTGATTGCTCTGCTATTGAGTAGAGCTTTCATGTTGCCTTTGTTTCCATTTCCATGTAAGGTGATCAAGAGGTGGGTGGCTTTGTTCTTGGTACTTGTTACATACATGGGGGATAGTTTTACAATAGGGAGTCAGTCCATCAACTTAGAGTGCTCCTGTTTCAAAAATCCAATGCTGGTACTTCTTCATCAGCCTGTCCTTTGGGCACTTCTTGTTCTGCCATTCTATTTTTGAAGCAGGTATGAAGAACCTTAAGGATTTCTTCATTGAAACTTCCTTTCAGACAAAGCATCTTGACATACTTGTCAATGGAAGACAAGGTGATCACTTTCCATGGGGTAGGTTGGTATGGGAGTGGTTTGAAGAATGTGGCAGGTGTGGTCTCGACTGTCCTTACCATAGCTGGTTTCCTGTAAGCTGACTTTCCTTTGTTATGCTTTGCTGCCCAACATCCGGGTTTCTTGCACACAAAGCAGCATTTTTCTTTCCTAAGGGTTGCCTGTTCATCTGGGTAGAGCTTCACAAAGTTGATGTCCATCATGTTTGGGTCTTGATTGCACAAGGATGGGGTGGAATAGTTCTGGTAGGTGCTTCTACCAATGTTTTGGGTGCAAGTAAGGTTTGCATGCATTTCTGTGGCCTTTTTGACCAGTGCTTCAAGTGTGGTGGGCATGCCATAGATGACAATGGGCTTAGTGATATCTTCATCTAACCCTGCTAAAAATTTGTGGCATTTCTTTGTTTCATTGACTATTTTTGCTTTATCAATGAGTGTTCTGGCATTGGTGACATATTCTAGGAATCTGTCATTCCACCTTCCTTTGCTGTCTTTGTGGCAGTGTTGACAGAGATAGTCCAACTTGTATCTGGCATTGGAGACCTGGTTGACCAGGAAGAAGGTCATGTTGAAGTCTTTGACCATCTTGTTGAAGGTTTTATCTGCTGCAGCAACAGCTGTGTTATTGATTCTATTGTACCAATGGTCGGCAAATGCGCCGCCTCGGCCTGCACCCATCCTATTCAAAGTGGTGCACAATTTTGTAGCATTGGCAGCATACAGAGCCATGTTTATAGTGAAGTAGGCCTTCATGGCCTTCATCCATTGTTGCACATCCTTGGACTTGCCTAAGAAGCAATCCAGCAGCACAGCTTTCAATTCTGCCATCTGTGGAGGGAGAGATTGAGGTGATATGACAGGGATGGGAGATCCAGGTCCTGGAGGGAAAGATGGGGATGGAGGGGGAGGAGGAGTTTCAGGTTGGGATGGAGGGGATGGCAATCTAGCAGAGTACAATCCACTACTAAATCCAAGGAGTCTCTTAGTTGTCTCCTGTGATGGGACCCATGAGCTTTCAGGAATGTGAGTTGATGCAGTTGCAACCAGCTTTCCTGTAGATGCTGATACTAGTTGCCCTGCATATGCACTGGGCTTTTTTGATTTCAGAGTGTGGATGGGGAAGGCCCAGGGATTCAAGGGAGATCCAGGAGTGGGGATGCAGCAGGATGACACCTGTGAGTGAGAAGAGCTTGTTCTTTTGTTATGTTGCAAGCAAAGACTTGTGGCTTGACATTAACCAGAACTTCTACACATGATAGATCAACTATACACCTCAGGTGAGATAGCATCCTTCAGAGGACAAAATGTTCAAGGTGAGATGGGCACCCTTCAAGAACAAGCAACTCTACATGTTACACATTGAAATGACCACCTGGCAGAGATCAAGGATAAAGATGGTGTCATGGCTTGGCAACACTTGAGGACACAGCAAGTGAGACGGCACTCTCCACTAGGTCAAGATAGCTAACTTAGGGTGACAAAGCCTAAGAAAGAGACTTGCTCTGATTGCAGGTGAATACAGAAAGAACAAGCTACAGAACATGGTGCGATGTAGCGACTTGAGTACAGAGAGATATGACTCAAGGGCCAGCATATGGAAGATTAAAGAATAAGAAAGAATTACTGTGGATGATGCAATATGGAATGTGAAGGAACTTAATGGAAGATGGCATGATCTTATGCAAGACTGAGCATGAGAGAGCTCAGGAACATGAGAAGTGTCCATATTGGAGAATGTAAAGAAGAAGAAGTGAAGGGTTAAAGCAAAAGTAAATGTACATGTGGCTTCCTGTAAGAGATGGAGGAGTTAAGTGTCTGCAAGAAAGATGAAGAAAGAGTAACAGAATATACAAAGGAGAAGCAGAGAGGAAATGAATTGTAACAGAGTCAAGTGAGAAGTGAAGAATGTGGCAAAATAAGGCAGGAAGAAAAGGACAAGGGAAAATTGTAACACATCTACCAGCTTGGTGATGCAGTCATGTCATGGAATAGCAAAAAGCAGGACAATGTTACTATCTCATCATGTGAAGCCGAGTATGTCACACTTGCACACTGCATGAAACAAGGTCTGTGGCTATGCTACATCACATGGGACATTGGAATGCACAGTGGGGATGAACTGCTGCCCACTGACCTTTTCTCTGACAAGACCACCACCATCGCACTTACATGGGAAGCCTGCTTCCATGGCCAAAGTCATCAAATTGGAACTCAATTCCACTTCATGCACAAACATGTTGAAGACAGAACCTTTGGAATCATGCATGTACTGACAGGTGACATGCTCATTGACAGACTCATGAAGCCACTCACACAGGGATCACACAAGACCATGCTCTCATGCTTCTTACTAGCACTGATCTGAGGGGGTGTGTTGGAGATCATCCCATTTCCTAGCAAATACTTAGTATCTTTTTGATGCTTTCACTATATTACCATATTTGGACAACAGTGCCAGCTACCTCACACCTCCACTTAGTACACTTTTCTCCAGTCTTGTACAACATTGACTGGAGGTAAGCCACTACAGTACATTGTCCATAGTTTCTTACTCATGTACTCTAGTCCTCATGAACTCATCTTCCAGGTAGCTAGCAATCTAGTCTTGTACAATGTCAACTAGAGTCCTCATAGACTTGTGTTCCAGATCAACAATCCTTTCACAATCATTAGTCTTGATGGAGAAATTGAATCATTCATGATGAGGGGAAAGTTCTCCTTTTGGAGGTTCATCAAACACGTTCTGGTAGTCTTTGTATGCATTGGGCAAGGTTACCTTGACCTTCTGGGTGCTTTGGGCAATTTCTATGGATAGGGTAACTTTGTTGATGAATGTGGTGAGCTGGTGACATTCTTCTACCTCAAGTTCTGGTTCTGGCTCAGTTTCCTTAATCAAGAGGTTTCTGGCTCTCCAGTTAATGATGGGGTTGTGCTCCTTGAGCCAAGGGTGTCCTAGAATGATGTTTTCCTTTCTGATGTTCATAATGTAGAATTCTTAGGAGTGTGTGAACAGCTAAGTTTCACAGATGGTGAGACTAAGTCTTGTTTTAAATCTAATGGTGCCAGCACTATTTTCTGAGCTGTCTGCATTTTGAACTTTAATAGGTTGGTTGAGTTTCTTTAATCTGAGTTTGTTTCTTTGTATGAAATTCCATGAGATGAAAGAACCAGTCACTCTGCTGTCAAGCAGAGCTTTTGTGTCGATGTTTTTTCCATTCCAGTGAAGAGTGATCAAGAGGTGCATAGACTTGTCAGAATTCTTCATAGTATACATGGGAGACAGCATTATGGTAGGAGGTTGAGTAGTTGACTGTGTTTGCCTCCTTTCTAAACACCTGAGATGGACAGCTCTTCTGCAGTTTCCTCATTGGACATTTCTGACACTTCTTCTTTAAAACATGTGTGGAGTACCTTTAGTATCTCCACATCATTATTTCCTTTAGTGTGGAGAGCTTTGATATAGTCATTGATAGGACTAGTCAGAGCTTCCTTGGGAGCACCAAGTTGGTATGCCTGCAGTTTAGTTTCTTGTTTGGTTTCAATGATATGAGTGGCAAATGGCTTCTTTTCTTGGTTCTTGCCCTTACTGTGGTTGGCTGCCATGCAATCTGATTTCCTGCAAACAAAACATTTCCTTTCATGAAGGAGTTTGGATTTCTCATCCAGTTGAAGTCTTACATAGTTGATATCCATTGCATTTGGGTCGCAGTTAGGATGGGACTATGTGCAGGTTGGATAGTAGCAGGATTTCAGGCTTCTTACCTGTATCAGGTGGGTATGCATTTTGGTGGCTTTCTTAATCCACTTCTCTAAGGTGTCCAGTTCTCCAGCCATGATGATCAGGGTAGAAATGGCAGGGTCTAACCCAGTAGCAAACTTGTGGTGCACTCTTGTTAGTCTGTCATTTTTGTGCAGTCAATGAGGTTACATGCCTCCATTGCATACTCCTGGAATTTATCATCCCATTCTCCTGCATTGTTCTTTTGATGGTGTTGCTTCAGTGTATCTAACTTATGCCTGGTGTTGGAGATGATGTCAATGGGATAGAAGATGGCATTGAAGTCTTCAATCATTTTGTCAAACATCTTATCTGCTGCAGTGATAGCCACATTGGCAATTTTATTGTACCAGTATTCAGTGAACTGGCCACTTTGGCCAGCACCCATCCTATTTAATGTAGTAAGGAGCTTAGTCGCATTGTTGGTAAACAATGCCATGTTTACATTGAAATAGGCTTTCATAGCCTTTAGCCATCTCTGGGCTTCCTTGGACTTTCCTGAAAAAGGCTTAGATAGAGCTGACTTTATTTCTGCCATTCTTGGTCAAGGGGATTGAGGTGGGGTGAAGGTAATAGGGGATCCTGGACCCAGGGAGGGTGGAGGTGATGAACTATGAGGGAGAGTGTGTGACAGTGACCTGGCTGAATATGAGCATTGGATTGCTCTTCTGATTGCATGTCTGGTTAGTTCCACAGATGGTACTGCTGGAGATGATGGTTCTGGTGACAACAAGGTGGTTCCATGGATTCTACCTGTACTTGCTGATACTAACAGTCCAGTATACAGATCAGTGGGTTGGGGTTGTTTCATGGAGTGATGGAAAGGGGATGCCCAGGAGTCAGAGGTTGATCTGGGGCCAGCAAGACATTGAGGTGGTTGATCAGCAATGGTGATGATATGTGCTCAGCAGGATGGCACCTGAGAGTGGGGATGAGCTAGTTCTTTTGTTATACTGTTCTTGTGTACTAACACCATTAAGACTACACCTTAGTTACTGATAGTGAATGATGTGCACTTGCTAATGTTAACTATGACTGGCAGCTTCACAGTCAAACAACCTTTGTACTGATAGAGTCAAGTGTTCAGTGTCACAGCTTGGCAACACAATGAGGATACAGCAGTACAAGACAGTGTACCTCCACTAGGCCTGGATAGCTCATAAGGCCAGTGACACCTTAGAGATATACTAGTATGCAAGTGAGTAGCATTACAAGCATAGAACTAGCTAGAGGATAGGATGTGCAGTAGTGGCTTAAATACATAGGGTGGCTGATTGAAGGCCAGTCCATAGAATGTAATAGAAGAAGAAAGAATTGCTATGGATGGCATCATATGAAACAGGAAAGAACAAACAAGAACATCAGATAAGAACAAGGAGATCAGATAACAACTGAGCATAAAGAGAACTCAGTTAGGGGGCATATGTCCAAAATGAAGAAGATAAAGGTGAAGAAGAAGACATAGTGTGAAAACAAGCATGAAGAAGATGACTGCCCCATGTAGTACAGAATGAAAGAAAGAGTCTATAGACAGATGAAGAGCATGAGTGAAAAGCATAACATAAAGAAGTATGAGGGAAATTCATAACAGCTCTAGCTTGAGGAACAAATGCAAGTCCCAGAAGATGAGCAGCTGATGGGTAATGGGTGGATCATCTCATTCTGCAAGCATACAACATCAAGGAATGCCAGAGACATGGTGGAGTGGGCAGTGTAGACTCAGAGGCTATGCCACAGGTGCATGATTGGATTTCAAAAGTCTTGTCCACATTCCTGCCAAAAGATCACTTGAATTTCAACAAAAGCAGCCTGTTTCTGATGTAAGTCTCAATGAGATTCAAGCACAAAAGATAGATGAGTCTCACTGATCTGTTCATTTAGAGCCTCACCTGATTGAGGCCTTGCAACAAAGCAAATGAATGGCAAGAAAAAGAAGAAATTTCAATTGACCCTTGGATCCACTGTCAATGCTAATGGCAGTGAATAGCCACCCCTGTTTTTCATTGGATATGCATGCAAGCCACATTGTTTCAACAGCAAGACTCTGTAAAGTGTGGGCTTTAACTATCACAGCAATAAAAAGGCTTGGATGATAAGTGAGCTTTTAAAAGAGTAAGCTTCATTTACTCTGTTTCTCACATCTGATCTGACATACCAAATCCAAGATGGGTTAGGATGCTTGATATTAAGATGGGGGTTGAGCATCACTATGTTTGTCTGCTTGTTGATAATTTCTCAGGCCACAAGATCTTTACACCATGTCATATTCAAATTGTCTTTTTCAAACCAAATCTTACATTGTTTGTTCAACCACTGGATGCTGGCATCACATGGTGCTTCAAGGCTCATTATTGTTGCCAGTTTTGCCTTTGTGCAATCAATCTTGATGAAGCAGGTAAAAGCAGCATCTAGAAGATCAGTCTCCATGAGGCAATGATGATGGCAACAAAGGCCTGGTCTGTAGTCATGTCCACAACCATTCAACATTGTTGGAGTTACACCAGAATTCAAGCTGCCACTGGTTCTTTCTTGCATGCAGCTCACAGTAATCCTGGTGCATGGGCTATTGTCTATGAATTTGCAACCAGTGAAACCTCTCTTCCACATGCTGAAGCAGCCTTGCAACAATATCCTGATAGCTGCTATGTTACCTCAGACTGGTTTCCAGCTCTCAAGGCTGTAATGGATGCCAAGAGGAATGCTGAACAGGCAATTAAAGCTGTCAAGAGGCTTGCATCAGCAACCTGCCAGTGATCAGGTCTTGTTCTCAAGGTTTCCCTTCCAAAATGGCCTCCTGACCTTGAAACACTTGAAAAAGAGCTAGAAATTTCTGTACAAGTTCTCCAGGACACAAATTGAATCTTTGGCACCTCACTCTTTGTTAGTGAACTTTTTAATCCCACTGAGGAGCAAGAAGACCCAGACTCTGCAACAGAGACATTCAAGAATGATGTAGAAAATATTGCTGAAGTTCATTGCCATGAGCCAATTCAGCATGTTGACATTGTTGAGGTGGACTCAGAGGATGATGATGAAGACAATGGCAAGGATATTGAGACTATGCCAACTTCTGAGCTTATTGTTCTGATCAAGAAACTGGAGGATGCATATATTTCATAGGTTGCAGTAGATTCTTTCCCTGACTTACTCCATCATCTTTGTGAATTCTGGGGTCAGCCTTCACCATGACCAGATGAAGAATGCAAAGCAGATAACATTGGCTGTGTATAGTTTTGTCAAATCTACCATCTAGATACTCACATGTGATGTTCCTTCCTAGTTAGCTATCACCCTTATATTGTGGGAACTTTTTCCTACCATATAAATCTCATAATGTATTGGGTTTAGGAAGCTCCCAATGATATACATTATGAGATAGTCTACTGTACTTGAGACCCACATGTAGCATAGCACAAAAACACCTTGTATTGCCTTGTGATGTCTTACAATTTCTCATACAGTAATCAAATGATCTAGGTATCAAAACAACCCAACTCTCTAGTCCTGGTCTGTGCCCAGACTGATAGGATAATAGCATCCATCCAGTTCTAAGAAATTGTCAGTTGTGTGCATTTGAACTATGTACATGCAACAAATATCACAGATTCATGATCAGAACCCATTTGCATGCCCCATGTCTCACCTTGTGATACCCCCATTTCCTTGTTACAATGTCTTCTTAATGGAGTGGGCTGCATCTGGGTTGCTCATACCTTGCAGCTTTGCCATAGTACATTAAATCCTGCAGGTTCAAACCATATCTCTGAGAACAGTCCTGTAACTCCAGTGTTTGGGTTGGTTGTGCAAGCCCATTGTGTGGTGAGCTGACCTAATGGAGTCACTAGTAGACATACTCCTTTGGTGGCTACAGTAAATACACCAAGTTCCCATCACAGAGTACTGCCTGTTGCTGCAAGCACCAGTCCTCTAATGGAGGGTGAAGATGCCAATGACATTCCACTTACCCCTGTAATGAACAAAGTCATGTCAAAGATAAAGGGCAAGAAAAGATTTCCTGACAAAGGAGAAACAAGAGCCAAGGATGATGTGCACTGTGCTAAGAGGTCCAAGCAGAGCCATAGGTGGAGGTGAGTAGCCCATCTACCATGATTTCTATTGTGCTAATTCTGGCAGGCCAGCCCATAATCCTGTGCTTCAGGTTGACCAGCTTGCCCTGACATTCCTGTCAATTCAAACCTTTGGTGACATTGGAGCCTTGTTTTCATATAGCATGGAGCATGTATTTGTATTGTAGACCAGATGTGCCCATGCCACAATTATAATGTATTATATGCAAATATCAGGTGTGGATCAAAAGTTGCACTCTAGCAAAGCAATGAAGTGATACATGGTTATATCTACATGACTCAGTAATATATAATCTAATGGGGCTGGAACACTCTGATATTGTTTGAGCAGTCATATACAGTGACTTCCAAAGTTGAGTCAATGCTTTGCAATTTTTGAATCTTTGTTTAATAGCTTGCCAATAAGAACAAATAAGGCCAAAGTGTAAGTGGACAGTGGGAAGTATTTACCAAGGGCAATACAACAAAGAAAGAATTATGTAATTTGGTCATGTATTCATGGAGATATAAACAGTTTAATTTAACATGTCATTGAATCCATTTTGTAACTGGATGGTAAAAGGTTGGAGTGTGGTATTTCTAGTACTTTGTGTGACCCCCCTTGGCCTTGATTACAGCTTGGACTCTTCTAGGCATGCTCTCAATCAAGTTCTGACACACCTCTGGCTCTATATTGTTCCAAACCTCAGCCACTCTCTCCCATATCTCTGAAACTCCTTTAGCCTATGTTGGATACTTGCAAAGTTCCTTTTTAATGTGACCCCATAGGTATTCAATGGGATTGACATCTGGAAAATGTGGAGGCCAATCTAAAACAGTAATATCATGGTCTTTTAGAAACTTCTTGGCCTTATGGGACTTGTGCTTGAAGTCATTGTCTTGCTGAAATATAAGATCTTTCAAAGAAATCCTGGATTCCTCCATGCTGGACAGTAAGTGGTTCTTCAAAATGTTCACATACTGGTTGGCATCCATCCTTCCCTCTATCTCTGCAAGTTTCCCCACACCATTCCATTCCATACATCCCCATACCATGATATTTTCCCCTCCAAACTCACTGTTTCTTGGACTTCTCTTGAAGTCAATCCCTTTCCCTTCTCATTCCAGACCCACTGCTTCCCATCTGACCCTTGCCTGTTGATCTTGGTTTCATCAGACCAGATAACCCTTTTCCAGTCCTTTACAGTCCACTCTCTGTACTTTAGAGCAAAAGTCAAGCACTCCTTTTGATGCACTGTAGAAAGTACTGGCTTTTTCTTCTTTGTAACAGCCTTAAGTGAGTGGTTTTTGAGAACCCTCTAACAGTCTGTGAGGAGACAGGCTTGGGGATGATGGAATTGATGTGATTGGTGGCCTGAACAGCATTTGTGGCTTTCCTGTAGTGATTTGTATAACAATAGCATGTTGATCAGTGGAAGAAAGCTTGCAAGGACACCCAGGAAGTGGTGACTGATGGTGGGAAGGAGATTTTTGAGTGTCCTGTAGACTGTATACTGGCTGGTTCCAAGTTTAGAGGCAATGATGTGAGTAGAATGACCATTAGAGGCCAGAGAGATGATATTTTCGTTCTGAGCAGAGGAAATGGGATGCATTGTGAAAGTAAGAGGAATCTGATGCATTGGAAGCTTTTATATAGTTTGATATCAGGTTGTTGCTATATTATAGTGTCCATAGCAGCTATCTATTGATGTCACATTCATTAAACATTGATAGATCTATTAATGTTTATGGCATTGACAGGTAGTGTGAAGTCCAGGTCCTCTGAACTCGAGTCCAATGGAGGTTTGGAATGTCTGAGGGGCAGAACAGTGAGTGAATGGAGGTGGACTGGGAGTCCAACAGAAGAGATGGAAAGGAAAGAAAAGAAAAGAAAAGGGGATTTAGTAATAAGGACATTGGCACAGGACTTATGTGTGTGTCATGCCCTTGCACAGATCCATGTCCTTGAATTTCAGAGGTCCAGGGTAGGACCAAGGGTTTGAGGTAGGAGGAGATGAAGGGAAAAGTTGGGCAGGAGTTGGAGGAGAGACTTAGTTGATATTCATACTAAGGAGAATACATGGTGTGCGAAAGTCCTTAAGTACATTTGGAGTAAGGTACAGAATGTCAAACAGGTTTGGACATAAGACAGATGATAGATGGGTGAAACAGTTTCATGGTAAAGTGAGTAGCAACAATCAGATGGAAGTAGGTAAGGTACAGGATGGACAGGATGAATGATAGATGGACAGGAAGGATGACATACATGAAGAATGATGATCAAGAATGACAGGTATAAGATCCAGGATTTGTTCTGAGTGAAGATGTGAACTCCAAGTATAACTTTGGGTGGTGGAAGATGAGGGATGAGTGGACAAGGGCAGAGTGGTTCAGAGAGGACCAGAGGAGGCCAGAGGGGTGTGATGACTGTTCAGGGATGGATATCACAGCTAGTTACAAAATTGATTCAATGACATGTTAAATCAAACTGTTTACATCTCCATGGATACATGGCTGAATTATATAATTCTTTTTTTATTATATTGCCCTTGGTAAATTCTCCCCATGGACCACTGACACACTTTGGCCTTATTTGTTCTTGTTGGCAAGCTATTAAATGAAGCTTCAAAAATTGCAAAACATTGACTTGATTTTGGAAGTCACTGTAAGTGGCTGCATCATGATCATTGTTGAAGTTTCATAAACTGATCATATATGTTGTGATAGCTCATGGCACCAATGTCCAGCATGATATGTTGTGATGGCCCAAATATGTTCATATTTGAATGTTTATTGTTTTTGTAAAATTTGTAATGGTGCAGGGAAGGAAGGAGAAAAAGAGGTATTGCTTACCTATGCTTGTGTGGAGATCAGCACAATGCAGTGCATCAGCACAGACATGTAGTGCTGCCACAGCCCATGAACTGTTTGTTGGTAGAATCTGGCCTTGGTCCACCTGCTTCCCAAGAGGTCACAGTCACATTGGCAAAATAGTGACCTACTTTGTTGACTTGCTGCAAGTCAAAGAAGTTGGAAGGTCAGAAAGTGTTACAACTAACCTGGGTAGGGATAGGCATAACCCTAAGACTGAAGGACGGCCTAGGATGCCTTGTGGCCAAGTAGTGCAAATGTAGTGTCACCAAGTGTGCTACATGTTATGCAGTACTTGTGAGTTAACACTTAAGGAGTAACATTCTCCCTTTGAAGGCAAGACAAAGTACACACTATATGATGAATGACCAAAGATGAGGTCGGGGCAACCAGATGGCTCCTATGGTTGAGTATGGTATCACAGCAAGGTGACACTATAAGGACACAGTGAGCAAGTTGGTGCTCTCCACTAGTCCAGATAGCTTACTTAGGGTGGCAACTCCTAAGAAGATGCTAGCTCTGCAAGACCAGATAGAATTGCATAGAACTAGATACTGAACACAGTGCACAGTAGTGACTTATATACAGAGTGTGGCTGGTTAAGGGCCAGTCCATGGAAGGTGATGGAATGTAAGAGAATCATCTGTGGCATACATCATATGGAACATGAGAGAAAGAGATAGAATGATAAGAGATTGGATAACAGGTGGTGAATAGGAAGTGACATTAGTTGAAAGGGAAGTGCCCAAACTGGAGAAGATAGAGGGTCAAGAGAAGACAGAGCATACACATGTAGAGGATGAGAGCATTGAGTCCTATTACTACACTGATGAAGACCAAAGATGGAACTTGGTGAGATAAGTGTAGATAGAGCATCATGAATAGAAGGATAAGGGAAATTTGTAACATTACCCCTGTCTTAGGCTGAAGACTACCAGACTTCAGTCAATCATTCCAGGGCTCCCATATGAGGTGCATCTCCTCTTTGAATAGACAGTGGTTGGCGATATGCCCTTTAACTCTGCAGTGCCCACAAGTATGACTTGGGCAACATGATGTCCAATGGTGAGGTTGCATCTTTTTGCAATAAGGGCATTGATAGTGGGGGCATGAGGTGTGGAGGTGGCTGGGTTCATTGCATATGAAACATTGTCTGTCAGGAGATAAGGAAAAAGACTCAACATCCTCTTTTTGCAGCATTTCTTTAACTTTCACACATTCAGGATCAACACATGTTGGCATAGGTCATGTGGGGTGGTTACTGCCTTGCCAGTTTCAAGTAACTGGATTGAACCTTTGTCTAGCATGGGTCTTTTCAGCTTGTCTGAGGCAAAAGGGAGGAGGGACAGAGAAAAGTCATTCTTTCAGAGAATGTGGGGCAGGAACTGGTAATGGAGCAGGAAAGATAGGTGACTCAGTGAAATAGTCCAAAAACTTGGTTTCTGTAAGGGTTGGAAAAAGTGGGATAAGGATATCCCAGAACATGACAGGGCTAAGGGTGTCAATAACATTGGCAAAGCCTGTGTTGTCAATGGTTCCTAGAAGGGATTGGATGGCCTCTACCAAGGCTTGGTTGGCCAGTCTCATATGAGATGTGTTTGTGAAAGAAGTGACCATGGAGAATGAGTTGTGGCATATGCAAAGTAGGTGGTACATTTTGACCAGTGATGGGAGGATATCAGAAGAAGTGAAGAAAGGTTCATGTTCTATGAGAAATAAAAGTCCAAGATCTTTGAGCATGGCTATGTATACATGGCGTCATTGAAGAAAGGGTAGTCAATGGACATGGAGAGGGATTCAATTGGGGACGATGAGGAAAGAGCAGGTAGTGAGAGCTTGTACTTGAGTGAAGTCTGAAAGGGATTCTGTGGTAAGAAGCAGCTCAGGTTCAGCAGGGATGGCAGTGGGGGCTGGGTGGTACTCAGAGTCATGGAGAGAGGGTTCAGGGGAGACTTGGTGGTCCTGGATGTAAAAGGCTAGGTCACAGGTGGATGAGGTTGGGGATGAGGTTGGGGATGAGTCAGAATGGTATCCTGCAGTGTCATGGGTGATTTCTCAGTCCATGGATAGTTTGATTTCATGGTGAATGGCTTGGCTAGTGAAACATTGGATGTAAAAGGACATCCTGGGTTGTCACAGGATGAAGTGTTTTTTATAGTTCTTGAGAATGATTGAAGCTCTGCTTAGATTTCCCTTGGATTCCCACATATCTTCAGTGGAAGAATAGCCCTTCCATTGGACTAGATAGTGGCATCATCAGGAAGAACTGTGGTGACTCATGATGGCTTCAATTTCATATTGCTTCTCTCCTTCTATTTCTTCTGGGGGTGGAGTGACAAACAGAGTTCTGTACTCAGAGGTGCTGCAGAACAGTGATAGGAGGAAAGCATGGAAAATGAGGTGGACTTTTCAGGTTACTGGAAGTTTTAGTTGATAATCCCATGGTGTAATTACTTTCTGGATGGGAAATGGGCCATATCATCATTGGGAGAGTTTTGGGGTATGTCCTGGAAATCAGGGGTTCTTGGCTTCCAGCCAGACCTTATCTCCTACTTTCCAGTTGGGAAGTTGTGTTTTGAGTCAGTTTTTCATGATGAGGGCTGCTTTCTTGTGTGCTGCTAGTGTTT